>JBBBDQ010000532.1:1232500-1407500 GCA_037127315.1 Ascarosepion bandense | reverse complement strand
GCAGAATGCATAACGTATAAAATAAGGGAATAACTGGTTGAAACGAACGAAATCAAATTGTAATCATTTTTATCTTAGTTTGTACGAAGCCAGATTGTATCCTCTAAGTTGCTTACAACCAGAAGATAGTTCGAATTTTTTATTTTGTAACCTTTCACGATCTGGAAATGACACTGTCTAGATTCTCTTCTTGGCCCAATCTGCAGTCATTACCACTGTTTCAATGTCAAGCCATTTTTAATATACTCCAAGTTACATATGGATCATTGCCATTTTTGCTTTTAATTTACACACGGTGTTGGCTAGTTTGGTATGATGTTTAAGAGTTAGATGCGTGCTGTGGTGCAGTGGATATCACTGTTATGGATTAAATAAAAGGACAGATTAAGTTCTATAGCCTTGTCTGGCAATCAGTCTACTTCATAAAGTAATGGCAACCTACTGCGGGATAATCTTCTGCCCAGTCAGTCATGTCTCTTTCGAGACATGATCGTCCAGCGTGTATCATGTATGGCATTTAACTGACTGAATATAATAGTTGAAAACATGACGAGAGATTATACTGGACATAAAATGGGGGATCAGTTTTCTATTGTTATGAAGTAATAAACTGATCCCCAACTGATTATTAATTAATAATATAATACATCTCTTCCACCTCTAGCTATGAGTCAAATAACAGGATAGATTGTGTTCTATAGCCTTGGTCGGTAACCAGTTTACTGCAGAAAGCAATGGCAACCTACTGCAGGATAATCTTCTGCCCAGTCAGTCGTGTCTCTTTCGAGACATGATCTCCCAAGCGTAAGGCACTTAAATGACTGACTGACTGAATATAATAGTAGGAAGCATGATTAAGACATCTACTGGGTATAACGTGGGGGATCAGTTTTATATTGTATGAAGTAATAAGCTGATCCCCCACTAATTACTACGTAATAATATAATACATCTCTTCCCCTTCCAGCTATGAGTCAAATAACATGATAGATTGGGTTCTATAGCCTTGGTCGGCAACCAGTCTACCGCATAAAGCAATGGCAACCTACTGCGGGATAATCTTCTGCCGAGTCAGTCATGTCTCTTTCGAGACATGATCGCCCAAGTGTGTATCATGTATGACACTTAACTGAATGACTGTGTACGATATCAACCTCATAATTTTCACTGGAGATGAAAATTTCAGAGCAAAAATATCTCCCTCTCCAGATGCATGCTGAGATCTCTTCCTCGCCAGATGGAATGTTTCACTGTCACATCTGGCATATTTCTGTCATATTTCTGTCCTTTCTTGTGTTAAAGCCAGAAGTTTGCGATCGCCTGTGTCTATCCCATTTGTGTGTTAACACATATTTTCTGCCCCTATCTCTCTCTTTATATATATATATATATATATATATATATATATATATATAAATCTAAGTAAGAGCCAACAGACCTACCTAGGTTTCACCTAACGGCTCGTCAGGGTAAGTATATATATATATATATATATATATATATATATATATATATATATCAGAAAAATTAAAGCAGACACGTTATTTTATGGTGAATCGGAAGTTTGGCCTATTTCAGGCGAATCAATATCAGCTTCCGTCTTTATTTTACAAAGGATTTTGCATTTAAAAAAAAATTCCGATTCACCATGAAATAATGTGTCAGCATTAAATTTTCTTATATTTGCACTATATGTATTTATATGCATCTATGTTTAGAGCTCCCTTAGAGAGTTATCTTACCACTGTATGTACAGGATACTCCTTTGTATTCTTCTATATCCACACTGCCTGCTGATATATATAAACTAACCGGGTCTTCAGGGAAGGTTGGCTTCCCTAAAGATCCGGTTAGGTGAAACCTTGGTAGGTTTGTTGGCTTGTTAGGTTATTTACTTTTTTCTGCTCTGCTTACGTATTGCGTGCATTTTTTGTTATAGATTACTCGTCTCGGTTTTTTTTTCTTTGGGCTACGTAGTTTGACTGATGTTCACGTACTTAGCTCTTTCTTTGTTTGCAACCATTTTTTCCTTCCGCACATACACTCGGAGGATTTTTCAAAACGATTATAGTGAGAAGTTTACATTTATATATATATATATATATATATTCAGATACTTTAATCCAAGCGGAAAAAGCAGGAAGGTAAATTCCAAAAACCGATCCTAATTAATATTAAAATTTTATTTTAGTATTAAAATATGATACAGGAAGAGAGCTCCATGTAATAAAATATTACAGACCAAATATAAATTAAATAGGATTAATTCAAGGATGTTGAATGACCATTTCGATATGAAATCCCCACAGGAGATAACACATCACCTCCGCAACAAAAAAATCCTTTCTGAAACTGGAGAAAAAAATCAGTCTCTTTTTTTCTTTTTAAATAGATTTGCAAAAAAATTAAAAAGAAAGAAAAAAAGGAAAAAGAAAAAGAAAACATAAAATAAAATAAAATAAACAAGAAAAGAAAAATTGGCATCGTCTGGGTTCACAAAAAAAGAAAAAGAATTGTAACGTAAAAGGAACACACGGCGTGTTGAATTGATATTAGGTCAAGCTAAACGGAAAAAAGGTGGGAGGTAAGAGAGATAAAGGAAGAGAGAGAAAAAAGAAAAGAAAGAAAAAATTTATATATATATATATATATATATATATATATAAAGTACAACACTGCCTATATACCTATATATATGTGTGGAACTCTCTCTTTGTATATATAAATATATATATATATATATATACAGAGAGAGAGAGAGAGAGAGAGAGAGAGAGTCACCAACATACAAGTCTCTTTCGCTGTATAAGAGCTACTCAGTGTGGGTAGACATCCGACAGCTTCAAGTTGGGATCGCGACTCAACCGATTTTTTATCAGAGAACCTACCCCGAAGCTATTGGCGAACGGTTGAGAGGGAGGAAGAGATTTTAAGCTGTTATATATACGTGGTGTATACACACGCCAGCAGCCAAGAGAACTGACTGAAGAGTATTGCGTAAATACCATAAGCGGCAACTGTTTTAAAATTCTCTCCTAGAGAGCTCAATTAGTTAAAAAAACTTATAATTAGTCATCCACATACAAGCTTGTGTCGTTGTATCACAGCTCATTAGTGTGGCTAGACAGACACACATACACACACTTTATATATATACAGTACTGTGCAAAAATATTAAGAAAAGAGATTTTTTTCTTTTTTGATGCATATTGTCATAAAATAAACAATATAATTAAAGTAATTTTATTTGATTTACTCAACAAATGCTTTTACAAGAAAACATATAGATATAGTTACAAAATAAATTTAATATTTAGTATAATAGCCTTTTGCTTTGATCACAGCCTTCATTCTGTCAGGTATTGACATCACAAGCTTCTTCAATGTATCTAATGGTATCTCCTGCCAAGCAGCTTGTATTTGTTCCCAAAGTGTGTCTTGCAAAGTAACATTACACTGATTACATTTATCAATTTTTTATCCAAAGTATTTCATAGATGTTCAAAAGAGTAGTTTCAAAATAACTTGTCAAATAGAAACTAGGAAAAATTAAATATAATTTCATTTAATACATTTATTTTATACCTGGTTTTAAATAATCAATATTTTTTAGTAATTTACTTGGCTTTTCAGCCTCTATTTGAATTTCTGTGAGGTTTTTAGGAAAATCACCCCTGTCCTAATACTTTTGCACACAGCCTTCATTCTGTCAGGTATTGACATCACAAGCTTCTTCAATGTATCTAATGGTATCTCCTGCCAAGCAGCTTGTATTTGTTCCCAAAGTGTGTCTTGCAAAGTAACATTACACTGATTACATTTATCAATTTTTTATCCAAAATATTTCATAGATGTTCAAAAGAGTAGTTTCAAAATAACTTGTCAAATAGAAACTAGGAAAAATTAAATATAATTTCATTTAATACATTTATTTTATACCTGGTTTTAAATAATCAATATTTTTTAGTAATTTACTTGGCTTTTCAGCCTCTATTTGAATTTCTGTGAGGTTTTTAGGAAAATCACCCCTGTCCTAATACTTTTGCACACTATCAGTAGTGTGCAAAAGTGTTAGGACAGGGCTGATTTTAAACTTTATTTTGATGTCTCATAAAAGATAAAATAGTTCTTGTCCTAATACTTTTGCACAGTACTATATATATATATATATATATATATATATATATAAGTGCTAGAACTTTTTTAAAACGTAATATTTAGGCCATCATAGCTTGTAGACTGTGTTTAAGAAAGAAACAAAGTCTTTACCTCAGGGCCAGCTTTTACATTTTTCTAAGCTCTATCCCTGATACTGAGCGCTTTAAGCAAGACATTTTGCATAAATTTGTTACACTATGGTTCACCGTGTACAAGGTCCGGGGGACACTCAAGGATTAGGGTTAATTAAGGCGTAGTTTTATCTACGGCTATATCGTGTTGAATGCACCGGTTCCCGTCAGATCACCAAAGTTAAGCAACATCGAGCCTGGTCACTACTTAAATGGGTGACTCTTTAGGAACACCAGATGCTGTAAACGTAAGGACCAAGATTGGTCCTCCAGGTTTGGGGGTTGGGTACAGGGTTAACAACCCTGCCCCTTAAAAAGCAGTTTGTTACAGAAACAGCAACAAAAAAAGTTGCTGCCTTATGCACGATTGAGTGTGATGGATAAATGATGATGATGAAGGCGTAGTTTGTATGGATAGAACGGGATGATAACGCTTGACTCTAGACCTGAACCATTCAATATTGTAATATTCAGGGTAACATCTTCCTGTGTGTTTGTATGGCTGGGGTCCTCGGAATGAAGCTTTCTTAATTTACGTCGATGGAATGCGCATGGATGTTTTGCTATTATTTAAATAACATGGCGAGTCCTAGCCGCGAAGGTCAGACCTTGTAAAACCAGATGATGCAGTTCGTCTAAGCCCATGGTTTCCAACCTCGAGGTAAATTACCCCAGTGAAATTGTGAGCCCATATTTTGGGGGTAATGGATGTTTGGTTTGGGAAGAGGCAGTCAGCTTATATTTTCACACTGTGTTCTTGGAATGAAGACCAAGAAACATAGCAGACTCAACGTGGCAAACGACGCCCGAATAGCCCTTTCAGTCACAAAGCCAAGAATAAATAAACTGACACAGGCAATACAAGCTCAACACTCACATTAAGAATCACGGCTAGGTTATGGCTACTATTCCTCTGATTATTATAGATTGGTACTATTGTATTGAATAATTTCCATTAACTTTGTCTGCTTTTGATGTATGAAAATATAATTACTTCTTTTCCTATATTACGGGTATGTGTCCATTGGGGTAAAGGATAACAGTGAAATTGTATTTTAGGGTAATCACAGAAAAAGGTTACAAACCTATTATTTAGAGGGATGATTATTTTTTTAAAAAACGGTCAATGACGCATAAACGCATCACATAGCAATACGGAGGATAAAACAAAACAATCATTCCCAGAAAGGGGATTAGAGTTGCTTGAGCTTATACTAAGAAGATTATGTTGCCATATTCGCGTCTGCAGGCTCTGATTGGTCCTTCCCACGTATTCAGCGTCACACTAATATTTGAACCTATGTACTAAAGAACTATTGTGAAAGTGGGAAAGACCATTCTTAACAAAAGAGGTAAACATCGATTAAGCCCCCAAAACAACATATAACCTGACAGTTGAAAAACCTTGAGTAAAAAATGCTAACACTCTGTCAGCAAGCATTTGACTTTTTCGCCCTAACCACAGCAGTCTCAAATAAATAGGACAAAGACAAAGTGTTGGCCTATAACAGAATTATGCACAGACTTATTCGCCACTCTTTATTTACTACTTCTCTGTGAAAAAATGTCTTCTTCTGTCGTCAAATTTTGACAAGGTTTTCTTTCCGATAAAATGTTGGCTGCAAGGATTCCTAAAGAAAAAAAATCGATCATGTTTTTTGTAATCAATATTTATGTTCTGAGGCATCAAGTCTATATATATATATATATATATATATATGTAATGAATTATTTTGAAATTTCTTTTTACCGATACTCGTATTTAAGTAGATATTCTGTTTTTAATTAAACAGTATTTTATATTTATATCTACCGGTCTGATTATTTTACGATACATTTTATTGCGAAAATGTGTGCTATCCAGCAGGATTCGAACCTGCGAGCCCTATTTACATAGGGGAAGCTACCATTTGATCTGGTACTGTCTTAACCACTCAACCATGAATAGCCTCTTGATCAGACGAGGTTTTTATCATGCTTATATAACACAATTTTCGATCTACCGTAAACAAACCATATCTGCTCTGAAATGTATCGTAATGTCAACAAACGTAAACATGTTACGGAAATTAACGAATTTTAACGAAACTTGGTTATAAGCAACCGACAATTTGTAATGAATTATTTTGAACATTATTTTTACCGATACTCGTATTTAAGTAAAAATAATGTTCAAAATAATTCATTACAAATTGTCGGTTGCTTATAACCAAGTTTCGTTAAAATTCGTTAATTTCCGTAACATGTTTACACACACACACACACACACACACACACACACACACACACACACACACACACACACATTGAATTAAATTAGTCCAGTATACATTTGCATATGAAAGTGATCAATACATGTGAAAGTGATCAATACATGTTTGAAGGAAGATAAAGATTCAACATGTAGCACATTTATATATTTAGTTAGGGAAGGTCAACCTTCGCTAGCATGGTTTCGACATTTCCGGCTTCATCAGACGAAGAGAGTATCGCCTGACGAAGAAGAAAAGGTCAAAACCATAGTAGCGTAACCGGCTGATCTTCCCTACCAAAACATCTTTATATATATATATATATATATATATATATATATATATATATATATATATATATATAAGCTGATGCTAAAAAAACACCGGGCACAGAGAAAATTGCCCGGATTTATTAGTTGACAATGTGATGACGTCATCAGTGTCATCCGGGTTCGAACTTTCTGAGTATAACCAGTCTTTTCTCCCAAAATTGATAAATAAACAGATTTTTACTGCGTTCATTCGGATGTTTTCTTCGTTTTTCTTTCTTTCTTTCTTTCTTTCTTTCTTCCTGAGTTGCTTAGTTTGATTTCTGACGAAGACATTTTTCCTTGCCCGTATTTTCATTATGATTGCACGGATCGGCCCGAACCCGTGCCCGGTGTGCCCGGTAGTCAGATACGGCCATGATGGCACATGACCTGGCTGAGTAGTTAAATGCTGCGTTCATTCGGATGTTTTCTTCGTTTTTCTTTCTTTCTTTCTTTCTTTCTTTCTTTCTTTCTTCATGAATTGTTTAGTTTTATTTTTGACGAAGACATTTTTCCTTGCCCGTATTTTCATTATGATTGCACGGATCGGTCCGAACCCGTGCCCGGTGTGCCCGGTAGTCAGATACGGCCATATATATATATATAATATCAGAAAGAAAGAAAAGAAAAGAGAACAGAAGTTAAATTTCCACAATATATTAAAATTCCGAATACCAGTTAAGATCACGGACGATGACAGAAAATTTTTACTACCAGAGAACATTCGAGTAATTTCAAGATATGAGAAGGAAAAAAGAAAATTTACAGATTTTAGAAGATTATCCAGAAAATATTGTAAAAGAAACACGGAATTTTTAATAACTTAACTAAGAATATTTGCAAGATAATGTGATTTAGTCTTTGATTATTTTTTTGATAGCTGCCGATAAAAATTCTGTGGCTCTGTTGATGTAAAACAGAATATTTTGTGTTGACACTGACATGCAGCTTACTGAGGGTGACATTTTTTGTTGATAGCGCCATCAAACAAAAAAAAAGAAAGAAAGAAAAATCAGCTCGGTTGGAGATTAGCGTCACACAATAATCAATGCAAATGAGAATTGAAAACACAGCATCTATCTCATCGATGCGTTGCGTCGAAAATGTCGAACATACCTCCCATCTTCAAAAATGTCATCTACATACGTTTTATAAAATCTTTTTTTTAAATACACGTTTTTCTAAGAATTATATTGAAGTCAAAATAATTTATTATTCCGGTTTGTTTAAAGTTTTAGCGTTAAATGGAAAAATACTTGCGAAAGAGAAATGCAAGAAGCGTATATTTTTCATAATTTAATTTTTCAAGTTTAAGTCAAAATTCATTAGGATTGTTCTAAAGTTATGAACTATATCTATATCTTGGAACATAAGCGATATACACTACCGACCATAATTATTAGGCCACCCCAGTTTAAAAAAAAAGAAGATGAATTTCATAATATATTTAGTATTTATTGCCAAGTAGATAATTCTAAATGAAAATAGAATAGTTCTTTGCAAAATTTTACAAAGCAACCAGGCAGCCTTTTCGGCTAACCAATAAGAAGAAGAGACTAACATGGGGAAGATAGCACAAAATCTGGACACCAGAACAGTTCATTTGATGCACATGTTATTGGGCAGTATTAACAAAAGAACCATTCTATTTTCATTTACAATTATCCACTTCGCAATAAATATTAAAAATAGTATGAAATACATCATTTTTTTAAAAACCGGGGTGACCTAATAATTATTGCCGGTAGTATATATATATATATATATATATATATATATATATATATATATATATATAAAATCTACAGGATGCGATAGATAAATTGTCGCTATTTAACTTGTAAAATTTTTCAAAGTAATAATAACAAAAGAACCATTCTATTTTCATTTAGAATTATCCACTTCGCAATAAATACTAAAAAGAGTATGAAATATATCATTAAACAAAAAACTGGAGTGGCCTAATAATTATGGACGTTAGTGTATATTTGAAAGTATCTTATATTGTTTTACCTTGAATCTTTTTAAAAGACAATTCTACTCTGTATTCACATAGAAAATAAAGGAAAATTATAAACAGTTTTTGTTAAGATAAAGCACTTAAACATTTCCAGTTGTTTTCTGCTTGTAAAAAGGCTGCATTTGATATAAACATACCAAGGAAAACATAAAGAGAAATGGGAAACTGACCCTAGCGACAGGATTCTTAGTGGTAGGTTAACTGCTGTTGATCTGGATGTGCATAAAACCAAAAGAACTGTTATGTTCTCATTATAGGACAACTAGAATTGTAAAATTACGTGAAAGCATTCAGGTAAAACTTCCAGCTGTTTTGTGCAGTTTCAAGGCTAGAGTAATATCTGCGTAAGTTTTTATATGGTTGGGCGAACGAAAGAGTCACTCAGTTTGAAGCTGTTCTGACGTGATGATGCGGTGTAAAAAGCAACTTGCTCCTCGCTAAAAAAAAAAAAAGCCAGCAAAGAAGTTATCAGGTGGGATACCAAGATTCAGAAGAAAAGAGACTGTGCCAGCGACAAAATCAATTGAAGCTGCCCAGTTCTCACTTTCCCGTCTTGATAGAATTTAAACGCGCTTACACAGCTTAGCGAGCGATTAATTCTTTTTGCGGGAAAATAAGGCAAGAATAGGTTGAAACTAGGGTGGTGGGAACATTTCACCGACTGTTCTCTTAATGATTCAAGAAGAGGAAGGAGACAGGAAAAAATGAAACTGAGTAATGACTAGCGAGGTAACTACCTCAAAATCGACGGCTCGGCGAGCGGTACGGAACTTCCGAAAAAGAATGTGCCACGGGAACGTCTTCACAAGATACAGAATCCCTAACAGCAGCAAAGCCAGTCTCATTAAAAGCAGACTGATGGTCTTCCCGATGTTCTTATTGACAAAAAAGACCCGAATCTGGGACCCGTATCAGGGCATTCTAATCTCTTCTGCTGTTAACAAGAAAAAAGAAACCGGGAGGTGAATGACACGCGTTCTCTACAAATGTTCAAGCTTACAATTCATTTTGCATAGACGAAAGGGCGCTAGCCTCTTCTTAGGTCTTTACCATTTTAATTCCATAAAAATGCTCAGACAGCTTCTTCTTCTTCTTCTTCTTCTTCTTCTTCTTCTTCTTCTTCTTCTTCTTCTATGTGTGTTGTCCTTTCAGGACGTAGACGATCATGGCTTTCCACGGCGGCTCTTAGCACGCTTTCTCCTGTTACACCATGCAACCCTCGTTCCGTCATCGACCTGATCAAGTCCTTCAAATATGTTATCCGCTGCCTTCCTCTGTCTCGTTTTCCCTTTATCTGGCCTGTTAGTATCAGATTCTCCAAGCCTTCTTTCCTCATTGCATGTCCCAGGAACTTCAGCTGTCTCTTCTTGGTGCT
Source organism: Ascarosepion bandense (assembly GCA_037127315.1). Lineage (NCBI taxonomy): Eukaryota > Metazoa > Mollusca > Cephalopoda > Sepiida > Sepiidae > Ascarosepion > Ascarosepion bandense. The sequence goes on along the minus strand of JBBBDQ010000532.1, from coordinate 1,397,253 downwards.
CAATATTAATTTTCTTTTCGTTTCCATCCTTTCCAAAACATCATCATTGCTCACATGCTCAGTCCATGATATTCACAGCATCTTTCTCTAGAACCAAATTTCAGTTGCTTCAAGTTTTCCCTTCATCTTGGTTGATATTGTCCAACATTCACCGCCATATTGAAAAACCGACATCACATAGCAATCCAGTACTCTTTTATTTGTTTCTAGTAAAATTGTCCTGTTTCTTAATACTTTGCTCAACTTCTGGAATGCTTTTTTCGCCATGCCAATTCGCTAACGAATCTCAGTGTCGCATTTTCCGTCTTCTGCTAGAACACTTCCTAGGTATTTAAATTTCTGTATCTGCTTGATTTTAGTCCCTCACCTGTAATTGGCATTTTGGGCTGTTCTTTTTGTTGATGACTATGCATTCGGTTTTATTTGTCCTTCTCTTCAGTTACCTTCTATAGGAGGTCTTGTAGTTTCCTTTCTATGTCTGCTATCAGCACTGTATCATCTGCATACATTACATTGGTTAAATTGTGGCCTTTGATGACGAATCCTGGCATAACTTCTAGGGTCCTCAGAATAGTCTCGCTGTATAAGTTGAATAGATCCGGTGAAAAGACGCATCCTTGTCTTATGCTCCTTTCAATCTTAGTATAATTGCTGAATTCTTTACCTGTCCGTATGCAGGCAGTTTGCTGCCAGCAGAGATTCTTGATTACTTTTAGGTCTTTCCCAAATATGTCGAGGCTGCTAAGCATCTCCATTAATGCTTTGATGCTATAACAGAATTTCTTTGGATATTTTATTGTTCTAGAACTCTCCGTGTGCTTATTCGTTCATTTACTTAAATTTTTCCAGTTATTTCTCTTAAAGAAATAATGTTCACTTTATCTCTAGTTTTAATAAATGGCTAGACACTAACAGAACATTATTACCTTCCACAATCGATAATACGCATAATATTGGCTGAGAAAAGCCGCTGAAGAGCTCCTGGGGCAGGAAAGACACAGGCTGAGACGTGTTATCGATTGCGGCTTCTTATGAAAGGCTTGAGTTAATGCCTCGTTGTTTAGACGCAAAGATAGATACACACGTGAGGCTTGTGTGACAAACCAACTTCCGGCGCAAGTGAATTGGTCCTGGAGAAGAACTTGCTAAGAACAATACAGTTGCTGTCCTAAATATTTACTAAGCTGAATTAACACTGGCACAAGTATCGGAACACATTGTGATTATCGAAATCAGAACACTATTGCTAAACATTTACGTTAAGTATTAGTCAACAGTCTAACGCTTCGGGTCTTTCTAAAGGTGACTTTAGCATATCAAACTCACTGCCTTGTGAAATATTTTTTTAATTCAACCGATTACAAGGCGATAAAATCACTAAGACGCAAGTGTTTACTGATAGTGAATGAATGAGGTTTGTTTGTTTGTATCGAGGTTTAACGACCCATCAATCCTTATGGGATCATTTAAGGTCATAACCAATGATTTTTGGGTAAGGCTATTTTATTTTTACAACATCTTTCTTTTTCAAGCATCAAGATTCATTGGGATTTGTTTTTAAGGCTAGAGTCCCTAAGTCCTGCCCTTGTTATTTAACCCATAACTGGAGGGAATGGACGGATTAATACCTTTCCCAAGGGTACCAAGGCTTAAGTGAATGCAGGGTATTCAACTGGAATTCGAACTCGGCTCACCGATTTCTCTTTCCGAGCCGATATCCACTGCACCACACCGCACATCCGTCACTATACGCTTACAGCACCTGCTATTCCCAAGCGGTCACCCATCTAAGTACTAACCAGGCTCAACGCTGCTTAACTTCGGTGATCGAGTGAGAACTGGTGTATTCAACGTGATATGGCTGTAAGCCAAGAATGCGGTGGAATGAGACGTAAAACAAAGAACAGTAAAAGGAATAATATTCTTTCAGAAAGATGAGGACGGTTTGCTTTGTAGTTAAATTTTTAAAGATCGTAGCTGACAAGAAGGCAAAAATCTTGAATATAGATCTACAGGCGAAAAGAAATTCTATAGACGAGAAAAGCAAAAGAAAAAGACTTATTAAAATTTACTAGCAATGTCATGAGTAAAATAATGAGACCTTACTGACAAACTACTCAGTCAGTTAAGTGCCATCGGTGATACACGCTTTTGGCGATCATGTCTCTTTCGAGACATGACGCAAGATTATCCCTCAGTATGTCGCCATTGAATTCTGCGGTAGACTGGTTGCCAGCCAAGGATATAGAACCCAGTGTGTCCTATTATTTAATCCATAACTGGAGGGAAGTGACGGATTACTACCAGGGTATTTGCGCTTAAGTGAATGCAAGGAATCCACTTGGAATTCGAAATCGGCTCTCCGATTTGTTGTTCCGAGTCGATATCCACTTGATCACAACGCACATCTACACGGAAATTCAAGAATTCGGGATACAAAAGAGAAAATCTCATCAAAACATTTGCCAATGAAGTATTTACAGGAAAATGACTGGGAAGCTTCGTTACGGCAATGGAAACGATATTGAATCCAAGATGCTAGATCAGGACCGATTCCATTACAAATACTTTGGATTCTTTCAAGAATCTCTGGCAGATCAATAGACGGATGGTTGGTAGGTTTAGAAACATACTTAATAATAGTTTCGATATAGTCGTTCCAGTTTCTGTCAGTGAAAAACGTTAAGCCGAGTTAGTTCAATATGTTTACCCCCTGGAAGTCAACATGTCATGCTAATGGGAGGTGTCCGTGACAGTAGAACTCACAGTAAAAAGATATCTAACCTAGAGACTGCTGTTTCATGATAGACTGATTTACAAAATCTTGAGGTTTTTCTTCCGGCTCAAGGTAAAACGCGTAGAGCAAAATACTAGACGGTAACGAAATAATGGTTATGTCGCCTTCTGTTGTGCTTCATGCCTTCACTGACTTCAATTCTTCAAATACCAACGCTCTATCATTGACGGCAACGATGATGAAAGTTTTTATTCCGCTTTATTTTACGAAGAACAATAGCCGTGGCATTGTTTTTAGGCGGTACTAACAGGGAATGGGAGTTGATAGACTGGACGAATATCAAGTGATTAGCCGAACTTCCCTGGTCACGTTGCTTCAATAAAGAACATGAGTGCTTTGAGCCATATTTACCCTTTTAATTCTTAAGACTACCTGAGTGTCTTCCCGTCTTTTTTTTGTATTATATTAAGACATAAACAAAGGTAGAAAGTCACACCAACGGAATGTTCTGACCAGTAAATTGAATCATTATATGCAAACATTTCAGAAACATTTGGTAAAACATTTGGTAAAACATTTCAGAAAACACAGATCTACTGAATAAGAACTCACGGAGATTTCAAGACTTATTTGATAAACATTAAGCCATACATTTACCTAGTAAACATTTATTAAATTTAACTTTTATTTTCAGTTATTTCACCGCAAAACCAGATTTTCTGCAGGACAAATTCCAGTTAATATCCAATATTTTAAATTCTTATTAATTTACTGGACTAATGTCATGGTGACATCACCCATTACAACGGATTGGACTCTTCCTACAACTACATATACTTCCCCTCACAAATTGTGAGTGATCAGAGTGAGAGATCCGCAGGAGATCAGCATAAGCAGATCAGCAGAGAGCGATAGCCAGAGATAGCCAAGACTGCTACCGTACGACTATTCAGTCAGTTAGTTGCCATACATGATACACGCTTGGGCGATCATGTCTCGAGAGAGACCTAACTGACTGGACAGAAGATTTTCCCGCAGTAGGCTGCCATTGCTTTCTGCGGTAGACTGGTTGCAAGCCAAGGCTATAGAACCCAACCTGTCCTATTATTTAACCCATAACTGGAGACAAGAGAGGGATTAATACCTTTCCCAAGGGTATTTGCGCGTAAGTGAATGCAATGAATTCAACTGGAATTCGAACTCGGCACCCCCGATTTCTCGTTGCGACTCGGTATCTACTACTTCACTACGCACATACTATCCACTACACCACTACGCACATGAGTGTCTAAATTATAGAATTACTTCCTAACCCGTATTTATTCGTTCTACTAACAGAGTTCCACGTATTGTATTTTGCTGTGTTAATATATATTCGTTATTTCCTATTTTGTTTGTTGTTGTATTATTTTTTGCTGGACTTCCTGACCGGGTCCACGGCATTTAATTGAAGAAATGCTGATCATAAGAGTTCTGCCAAGGCTGACAAAGTAAACCTGGTGGCTGCGCTTCAAAAGGACATCCAATCTGTGATTGAATGGGGTAGGAAATAGCAAGTAAATTTTAATGCTTCGAAAACAATGTTACTCTTCTTGAAACCACCAAAGGGAATCATTCCTGTCTACCATTAGAATAGAATAGTTTCCAAGAGAGTAACGCACTACGCCTCCTTGGCCTCAATCTCTCAAATGATCTCAAACTGAATAACTACATTAAATCCATAACAGCACCTACTACTAGGAAGGTTGGTTCACTAGGTCAGGCTGGGACTTCTTTTCTCGTCAGAATCCATTTCCCGAACTTGCATATATACCATTCGTCCGTACATTGAATAATTTTGCCATGTCTGGTCAGCTCTTCCTGCTATTGTTCTCGGAAAAGTCCAGAAAAAGATCTGCAATATAATCGGTCCTGATTTGGCAGCCCGTCTTCAGTTACATCTAGGTCCCACTCTTTTATCGTTGAAGTAGTTAAAAATAAACCGCCTCTTCTACCCAGTTTCTTTTCTTATACTTTCCGTTTGTGGAACTAACTTCCATTCGTTTGCTTTCCTGATAGCTATAATCTTGAAAATTTAAAATGCAGCGTCAATTGTCATTTTTTATCTACTTGATTCCCACCCATCTCTTATCATTTCTTCAACACCCCTTGTACGATTTTTATAAATCCCGGAAAGGTATAAATATATTATGCGAGGTAGTTTAGCGGTTTAGGCAAATGCCACTGAGTAGGACAATCTAGTACGTAGACGTAATGGACGGCACTCGTCGTATGCAGTATCCTGACACATAGGCATCGCCAACAGACGTAGACCTATAGACGTAGATATCTTGTCGAAGACCTCTGGACGTAGTCCAGTAGGGGTAAACCTCTTCTTCGCCTGTATTTATGGCTGACACCAGCCAATCATATTACTGTGAAGAGGAAACAAAGTTTATACATATTCATTACGTATTCATTGCATCATTTTTTCAATCACTGTAGCTTATGCGCAGCAGTGGCATTTCTGCCTTGATTGGGGTGAAATGATTATCTAAATTTATTTATAAATGGAACTTTGTCTGTGTGCCTTTGTGTGTGTCTGTCCGTTACCTAAAAACTCCGAAACGGCTGAACCGATTTTCTTGAAAATTTACACAGTTGTACTATAAGCCTCTGCGAGCGTACTTAGCTAGGTTTTGTGTCGAGGTACCCCCGATAAGTATCGAAAATCGAAATATCGAAAAGATCGGGTTAAGGAAGGAGTGGTCCGATTTTAATCAAATTTGATACACTCATAGACAAAGACATAAGAAACGACATTCAGAAGTTTCAAGGTTGCAGTTCTTACAATAGTGCTGAAAATCGATAATATATATATATATATATATATATATATATATATATATGTAAAAGGCAAGATGTTTGTGTGTATGTGTCTGTTTAACTGCCTGTATGTCAGTATTTTTTTCAGCCCTTTTATTTTAGTTTTTGCTTCGGGTTTGGCTCTAAGTAGGTATAATTGTAGTTCTTAGTCTCAGCCATGATACCATTTACTCAGAGGAGTTATTTAGCCTTCAAAAGTCAGTTTACGACGAAAATAACTTATTTAATATCAAGACCAGGAAATCAAAATTTGACTTACATCCATTCATTTTTCTTTCAATCTACGGTTTCGCTTTAACTGGAAACAACTATTGCTCTTTAGTCTTTCGTGCCAACGTCCAAAGAGTCTGAGCTCCAGGACCATGAATTAGTTTTAAAGCTTTTATTACACCCGAGCAACGCCGTACTGTACTGCTAGTAAAAAAAAATTGTTTACTGAATTTCGTTGAAACAGTTGGTGTCCTCGATTGAGGATTGAGAGAAGACTAGTGAATTGATCTACAAGGCACGATTTCAAGTTTTTACCTCATGGTAAGCATCCACAGAAAAAGCCAATAATAATGCTGTGATATTAGATTGTTTTTGTTTTTTTGTGTGTGGGGAGATCGTAGAATAGAACATGTCACCCTCCTTAAGACCGCGTAAATGATATTGAATTCTATGAAGTCTTCAAAGAGAAGATTGTTCTGCGCCAGCTAAGATATGACAGCAATTTTTCCCATTTATTTCTATTTTGTTTAGAAAATAAAAAAGTGTTAGGAAGATACTGACCAGGCTCACGTTGCTTAACTTCGGTGATCGAAGGAGAACTGGTGTATTCAACGTGATATGCCGTAAGCAACGTGAGCCTGGTCAGTACTTAGATGGGTGACCGCTTGGGAATACCAGGCGATGTAAGAGTTCAGTGACGGATGTGCGTTGTGGTATAGTGGATGTCGGCTTGGAAGGAGAAATCGGTGAGCCGAGTTCGAATTCCAGTTAAGTACCCTGCATTCACCTAAGCACTAGTACCCTTGGGAAAGGTATTAATTTGTCACTTCCCTCCAGTTATGGGTTAAATAAGAGATGGGACCTGAAGGCAACCAATCTAGTGTTGGTGTCACAATAAAAACACCTTGGTAGCCCTGGCGAAGCATCAAGTATTAAGCTATTTGACAAGATTATGAATTTCGCTACAAATTGCGCCAGGGTTCCAAATGCACAGGGAATACTAGAGGGGTGTAGTGGGTTCTGTCTCGGCCAAGGCTGCAAGACGACGACGTTAGGAAGATCTGTATTTAAATACAGACAAGTATAAAGGGGGAAAACTTTCCGTCAATGATGTAAAGTTGATGTTTGAAGAATGGCAATTGGAGATAGCACGAACGCAACAGAAGGCTATTATAACCGGTAGTTTGCTACTGTAGGAAACTTACTTCCACTACGTTTTAACTTGGTTCCAAAATACTTAAGATTCGTAATGCCATCTATCATGAAAGGGCTCATAACGAAACTGTCTCTAAGTACAGTTACTTTTTACTTTGATTTCGTCTCTTACAGATAACTCCATACATTTGTCTGGACACTTCTTGTGCCTTACACGTGATGATGCTCATCTCAAGGAGAGTAAATCTATTTCCATCGAACGTTTTTTACTGAGAGGAACTAGAACGATTATGGACATTTTCTTTTGTATTTGTTTTTGTTTCAAACAGAAAAAAATCAATGTGCCTTGAAAGAAAATCCATGTGCCTTAAAAGAAAAATCAGTGTGCCTTAAAGACAAAATAGACACCTTTTTTATTGAATCGGTATAAATGTGCGTTGTGGAGAAGTGGATATCGACTCGGATCGACAAATCAGGGAGCCGAGTTCGAATTCCACTTGAATTCCTTGCATTCACTTGCGCGCAAATACCCTTGGGAAAAGTAATAATCCGTCTCTTCCCGCCAGTTATGGGTTAAATAATAGGAAAGATTGTGTTCTATAGCCTTCGCTGGCAACCGGTCTACCACAGAAAGCAATGGCAAACTAATGCGGAATAATCTTCTGCCCAGTCAGCCATGTCTTTTTCTAGACATGATCGCCCAAAATGTGTACCACGTATCACATTTAACTGCCTGACAATGAACCGAAGATTTTTTCTAGTATCCATAACGTTAAATATTATGTATGCATTCCACTTGAAAGGGGGACTGAACTTTCGTCCCAGTAAATGTTAAGAATGCCGCAAGAAGCTCTCCTGTTCATTGCCAGACAGTCAGTTATGAGCCATCTGTGATACACACTTGGGCGATCATGTCTCTTTCGACTAGGCAGAAAATTTCCCCACAGTAGATTGCTATTACTTTCAGCGATCAATTGGTCGCCAACCACCGCTATAAAACCCAACCTGTCTTGCTATTTAACATTTAGATCGAGGGTGAAGAAACGGATTAATACCGTTCCTAAGGGTATTTGCGTGTAAGTGAATGCAACGAATTAAGGTGTCATTCGAACTCGGCTTTGTTCATTTTACCCCTCCAATAAAAACAGGTTCTATTCTGGCTTTTAAGCGCGCATTACTTGTTTTGATTTTTCTTAAGACAAATCTCCGTTCAGTGTTCTATCCAAAATGAAAATTAAACAAATAAACAGATGTGTGTTTCTAGAAAAATCCGAAAGAATCACTGTAACTTAAAGACAAAATAGAGCCCGTTGTTTTATTGAAGGGATACAATCAACTGGACGTTTTCCCAACATTCTTAACGTTGGATATTATAAGTGACTTCGACTTGGGGTCTGGACTGGACTTGCGTCCTAATAAACGTTCAATTGTAGAAATTGGGTGTTCAATCATTTATTGTTTCAAGTTGGTCGCTCTTGTTGATTCTATTTTTTCTTATTTATCGGTCAGTCAGTTAAGTGCCATACGTGATACAAACTTTGGGCGATCATGTCTCGAAAAAGACATGATTGACTTGGCAAATAATTATCCCGCAGTAGGTTGCCATTGCTTTCTGCGGTAGATTGGTTGTCATCCAAGACTACAGAACCCAATCTGTCCTAGTATTTGACTCATAGCTAGAGTCGGAGGGGTAGAGATGTATTATATTATTAAGTAGTAATTAGTGAAGGATCAGTTTATTACTTTATAACAATAGAGAAACGATCCCCTACTTTATGCCCAGTAGAAAATTTAACTGTTGCCAACTATTATGCTCAGTCAGTCAGTTAAGTGCCATACATGATACACGCTTGGGCAATCATGACTGACTGGGCAGAAGATTATCCTGCAGTAAGTTGCCATTGCTTTTTGCGGTAGACTGGTTGCCAGCCAAGGCGATAGAACCCAATCTGTCTTATTATTTGACTCATAACTCGAGGGAAAAGACAGATTAATACCTTTCCCAAGGGTATTTGTGCGTAAGTGAATGCGAGAATTACTCTGGAATTCGAACTCGGCTCCCCGATTTCTTATTCTGAGTCGATATCCACTGCACCACAACTCATATTGGTCAATCAACCTATTTTCTTACTTCAGAATATTTGTTGCGCTAGTCGCTGGCCATCTCACTGAAAAGGACTTTATATTGTAATTACTGTCGACATTTGCAATGCCTGATTTATTTCATGGTCTGTGATGCTGATGCGATTGGCCAGATTTTAATGAATGAGTCGAATGTTCAACTATTTTATTTTTATCGCAATGACGATTTATTCTTAGAATAAACATGAAAGGTAATGTTTGCATCACAACTTGTCTGGTCTTGAACTAATTTAAGGAAAAATGGAATAAAACTAAATCTATAAATAAAAGAAACAGTTCATTAAATATAATTTAAATACTTGAACATTGTTCGTATTTTTTCGTCGGTCATTGTAAATTAAAATTAGATTTATCGTAATTGGCGACATTTATAAATATAAATGTAGATACCAAATTGAGAGTAATACTTAAGAACACAATCAGACGGACAAGCAAGCTAGTAATTTCTACTTAGAAAACTTTCACTACACACTTTTAATGCAATTCCTTTACTGATACTTGAGTTATGATAATTTTTTCTGATGATAGATAGATAGATAGATAGATAGATAGATAGATAGATAGATAGATAGATATAAAGAAAACAAAACAGATAGATAGATAAAAATAACAAAGCAAAATAGATAGATAGATAGATAGATAGATAGATAGATAGATAGATAGATAGATAGAAGGATATAAACAAAACAAAACAGATAGATAGATAGATAGATAGATAGATAGATAGATAGATATACACAAAGCAAAATAGATAGATAGATAGATAGATAGATAGATATACTCAAAGCAAAATAGATAGATAGATATACACAAAGCAAAATAGATAGATAGATAGATAGATAGATAGATAGATAGATAGATAGATAGACACAAAGCAAGATAGATAGATAGATAGATAGATAGATAGATAGATAGATAGATAGATAATGAAAAGACCTACATAGATAGATAGATAGATAGATAGATAGATAGATAGATAGATAGATAGATAGATAGATATACACAAAGCAAGATAGATAGATAGATAGATAGATAGATAGATAGATAGATAGATAGATAGATAGATAGATAGATAGATAAACGAGTTTCTACCATAACTGGTGTCTTCAGGCGATAATTTATAGTTTAGGCCATGTACAAATTATAATTTATTTCAAAAGTGTACATTCTGTTTCGACATCGAAAAAACAATGCTTTATCAGGTCGTTAACAATGATGTGACTAAACGTTATTTTTGAAAAAGAAGATTAAAAAATCTCACTTCCCTTGATTTTTGGAAAATTGTACGAAGTAAAGAGGATAGAAAAGAAGGGAAAACAAAACAAGAACTCGAAAAAAGGGGGATAAAGCAAAAAGGAAAGAGAGATACATAGGAAATAAAGAGCGTAGGAAGACAGGAGAGAAAGAAAGAGCCAAGAGGAAAGAGCAGATGATAACGGCTCAGTGAGAAATAGACTCAAACATTTGGTAGGAGGTGAAATATAGATAGATACACATAGATACAGATAAATCTGGGCTTAAAAAAAGAAGTGAGAAAATGTATGGAGTGAAGAAAGTGTTTGGAGAGAGATGGCAGTCTTCTTCTTTACTTTTATGCACCTTGTCCCTTTAGAACGTAGACGATCATAGCCTTCCACGTCTCCCTATCCCTGGTGGCTCTCAGCACGCTTTTTCCTGTAACGTCTCTCGGCCAGCGGTCTGTCATCCACCTGCTCAGGTCTTTTAAATATGTTATCCGCTGCTTTCCTTTGTCTCTGTTTCCCTCTATCTGGCCTGTTAGTATCAGGTTCTCCAAGCCAACCTTCCTCATTGCATATCCCAGGAACTTTAGTTGTCTCTTCCTGATGCTCAATATTAATTTCCTTTTTGTTTCCATCATATCTAAAACCTATCATTGCTCACGTGCTCGGTCCGGGATATCCGCAGCTTCCTTCTGTAGAACCACATTTCATCTGCTTCAAGTTTTCCCTTCATCTTTGTTGATATTGTCCAACATTCACTGCCATATTAAAGAACTGACATCACATAGCAATCCAGTACTCTCTTCTTTGTTTCTAGTGAAATTGTCCTGTTTCTTAATACTTTACTCAGTTTCTGGAACGCGTCTTTCGCCTGCCAATTCGCCTTTGGATCTCTGTGTCGCACTTTCTGTCTTCAGTTAGAACACCTCCCAGATATCTGAATTTTCGTACCTGCTTGATTTTAACACCCCGACCTGTATTTGGCCCTTTTGGGCTGCTCTTTTTGCTAATGATCATGTATTCGGTTTTCTTGCAGTTTATTTGTAATCCCTTCATGTCACCCTCTTCACTTATCTTCTTTAGGAGGTCCTGCAGTTTTTTCCGTGACTTCAATCAACATTGTGTCGTCTGCGTATCTTATGTTGTTCAGATGGTGACCTCCGATGACAAATCCTGGCATAACATCTAGGATCCTCAAAATATTCTCGCTGTACAAGTTAAATAAATCCGGTGAAAATACACATCCCTGTCTTACATCTCTTTCTATCTGTGTATAACTGCTGAATTCGTTACCTGTCCGTATGCGGGCAGTTTGCTGCCAGTAGAGGTTTTTAATTACCCTAATGTCTTTCCCAAATATATCGAGCCTGCTGAGCATCTCCATCAATTCTTTGTGGCGTATGCAGTAGAAGACGTAAAAGAAATAAAAAGTTCAAACAATTGGCCGGAAGTGGATTGCAGTTTGATACATTCGTTGTTCCATAGTATACACTGAAACCTTTAACATTTTTTATAAAAAAAATGAAGAAAAATATGAATTATTTAAAAAGCGCAGATATTGGGATATTTAGAAGAAGCACACGAAAATATAAATTCACTAGCAGTATAGCCCGGCGTTGCTCGGGTGTAATGAAAGCTTTAAAACTAATCCATGGTCCTGGAGCTCAGACTCTTTGGACGTTGGCACGAAAGACTAAAAAGCAATAGTTGTTTCCAGTTAAAGCGAAACCGTAGACGGAAAGAAAAATGAATGTATGTAAGTCAAATTTTGATTTCCTGGTATCGATATCAAATAATTTTTTACGTTGTAAACTGAATTTTAAAGGCTAAATAAGTCCTCTGGGTAAATAGTATTATGGCTGAGACTAAGAAATACAATTATACCTACTTAGAGCCAAACCCGAAGCAAAAACTAAAATAAAAGTGCTCGAGACAAAATCAAGCTAAGAACACTCGCAGACGCTTATAGTACAATTTTTAAGAAAATCGGTTCAGCCGTTTCGGAGTCTATGGGTAGAGGTCACACACACACACACACACACACACACACACAACAAAGTTCCATTTATAAATAAGTTTAGGTTAGTGCTAATATTATAAAATGGTGAACTAAATTAAAAATTAAAAAATTAAAAATTAATTTACATAAAAATTAAAAAGTAATAAATATACCAGGAAAGATATCATACAGTTAGAAGTGAATATCATATACTATATCGTTTATCGTTTCTAGAGATCCGAAATTTCATTTAGTAATTTTAGCAAGATTTTACGTTTGGTTCTTTAATGTGTTTGCAATTTACTGTGGTTTCATGCCTTTAGTTTAGTAATATGCCACTCCTCATATATTTAATGATTTCCGTTTTATCGTGTAGACAAATGAAACATGGTTGTTTTACTGATTTAGATGTTCTAACCTGCTTGAAGATTTTCCATTTAACTTTAGGTGTCTTATTTTCGTTTTTTAAATTCCAAAATTATTTAGAAAGTGATGTCATATTTTGTTTGTGAAGGATGAGAGGTGATTGTAAAAGAGCTTTTGAAAAAAGTTCATATTATTGTAAACAACGGATAACTTGTATTTATCTATGGGTGCACTGGATTTAGTCGGATTATTTCTCCTGTACAATCTCATGGTGTATGAAGAAATCGATATTAGAAATGTAAAACCATACAGAGATGACGGACTCATGATAGTACATCAATCCACTGGCGGTAAGGTTGATAAACGTAGAAAATTAATTCATAGAGTTTTTAAATATTTTGGTATCAGGGTAGTAATCAACCCAACTATAAAACAAGTTGAATTCTTAGACATACCATTAGATTTAGTTTCTAACACTATTCTACCTTACACGAAAAATAAGGTTAACCCAATCTATATAAACCCTAGTTCTAATCACCCACCATCCGTTACCCCACTCCACAAGAATTTACTCATGCATCCCATAAGCTTTAACTGTCTTGTAAGTTTTCTTTACGTTTCCGTCTTTTCTAAAACAACGTCGTTGCTAACATGTTCGGTCCATAGTATCCTTAGCATCCTTCTGTGGAGCCATATTTTCGTTACTTCAAGTTTTTATTTAATCTTTGATGAGATTGTCCTGCATTCGCTGCAATATTGAATAACAGATATCACATAACAGTCTACTATCTTTTCTTTGTTTCCGGAAACATTTTCATGTCTCTTAATACTCTGCTTAGATTTTGGATTCATCCTTGGCCATGACTATCCTCCTATGGATATCAGTAACGCATTTTCCGTCCTAAGTTTGAACACTTCCCCGTTCGTTAAATTTCAACACCTGGTTGATTTCTGTCTCCCCGACTTGTAGTTAGCATTTTGCGCTCCTACTCGGTGCCGGATGTGCGTTGTGGTGCAGTGGATATCGACTCGGAATGACAAATCAGGGAGCCGAGTTCGAATTCCAGTTGAATTCTTTGCATTCACTTACGCACGAATACACTTAAGAAAGGTATTAATCCGTCTCTTACACCAGTTTTGGGTTAAATAATAGGACAGACTGGGTTCTATAGCCTTGGATGGCAACCAGTCTACTGCAGAAAGCAATGGCAACGTACTGCGAGATAATCTTCCATCCAGTCAGTCATGTTACTTTCGAGACATGATCGTCCAAGCGTGTATCATGTATGGCACTCAACTAACTTTTATTGATTACCATGCATTCCCTATTCTTGTAGGTACAGTGACGGATTGAAACACAAATTTTTGAAACAATCTTTATTGTAAAAACTGTCGCTCATGGACATGCAAACCTCGATGTCAGTCAGTTAAGTGCCATCCGTGATACACGCTTAGGCGATCATGTCTCGAAAGAAACATGACTGACTGGGCAGAAGATTATCCCGCAGTAGGTTGCCATTGCTTTCTGCGGTAGACTGGTTGCCGACCATGGCTATAGAACCCAATCTGTCCTGTTATTTAACCCATAACTGGAAGGAATAGACGGATTAATACCTTTCCCAAGGGTATTTGCACGTAAGTGAATGCAATGAATTCGGCTGGAATTCGAACTCGGCTCCCCGATTTTCTCGTTCCGAGCCGATAACCACTGCGCCACAACGCACATGCAAACCTCGATGTAACCCCATATAAATAAAAAAAGAAAGCATTTGTATAATTAAAGTGATAACCTCACATCCTACCAAAAAAAAAAAAAAAGATTTGTGGGTAATCTTCCATCAATGTTGAAAAGAACAATAACAATTTCACCCTTATCTGTACGATCAGTCAAATGTAACCCGAACCAGCTTTTAATACTAAATACGAAATTTATTAAGATTTACAAAGCACGAGAAAATGTGGAGAGGCATGATCGCTGATGACCTGAACAGACATGTCACGTAGAAAAACGGTGTTTGTATTAATAAAACACCAGCGGCTTTACAAAGAAAGTATTCCACTGAAATATATTGGCATAGATACGAGAAACCCCTTAATTTCCACGAGTCTGGATATACGCCATATTTCCTCAAAAGCATGCTTAATTTATGTAAGTCTGGAATCGTACCAGCTTTCAGAGAAATCTTCTTATTATTAATATCGCAAACAGGCTTCCAGCAAAATTTCGATAATGAAAATTCGGTTTGGTCCATCCTTAGACAGTCATATATAATTCTATTTATAAAAGAACTTTCCAAGATTTGATCTCAAACAAGTACAGAAGTTTTAATACGTGGAAAGTGTTTTAGCAGCGGACGGAAAATGTTGCACTAAAATCAGAATACGAAGGGCAAAAGATGCCTTGCAAAAGCTAAACAAAATAATAGAATTGATTTTTCGTCAGACCCAAAGATAAAAAAGAATTTTGAATTGCTATATGATAGTGAGTGCCGGAGAATTTCCTCAGACATGAAAAAGAGACTCGAGGTAACGGAGATACAGTTCTATATTAAATTATTTGATTTTACGGTTTACCAACCCTTTGCTGATCACTTAAAACCTGAAAATATGTTTAGATTATAAGAATGTTTTAAAGATTATTATGACTTATTAGTATAAGTCCTAGTAATTAAACTGTCATGGTGGCATCACCCATACAACTGATTAAACTCTTCCCTGTACTACATATACTTCCCCTTACAAGAGGTGAGAGCAGATGAGCAGGAGAGCGGTAGGCAGAGATAGCCAAGACTGCTACTGTACAACCACTGAAAGTCCCAGTTCGAGGGAGGAATTACTGTATTACTTCCTAACCAGTATTTATTGTTCTACTAACAGAGTTCCAAGTATTTGTATTTTGCTGTGTTTAATATATATATATAGTTATTTTCTATTTTGGTTGTTGTATTATTTCTTGCTGGACTCTTAGCCGGGTCCATGACATAAACCATAATTCTTACGATATTTATAACTTTTCCAAGGATAACTGCGCGAAAGTAAATATAACGAACCTGGGAGAATATTGGAATTCGGCTCTTTCAGTACGAGGGGTGGGATACTTTGCAAAGATATAAAAGTTACCAAGGACTACAAAACGCACAGAGACCTGGTCGCCAACCTGCAGTAGCAACACCGTACACAGAAGAACCTTATGGTTAAAGAATCAGAATCATATGTGCTTACAATTTTTTTAATCAGTAATAATAAATAAATATTCTAAGAGAAAATGTATTGATTTTTTTCAAGCACATCAAAGATATGTCTGAAAAGTAATGGGACTAGTATGTCTGAAAAATAATGGAACTAGTATATCTGAAAAGTAATGGGACTGGAATGTCTGAAAAGTGATTGGACTGGTATGTCTGAAAAGTAATGTGACTAGTATGTCTGAAAAGTAATAGAACTGGGATGTCTGAAAAGTAATGGGACTGGTATGTCTGAAAGGTAATGGAACTAGTATATCTGAAAAGTAATAGGACTGGTATGTATGAAAAGTAATGGGACTAGTATGTCTGAAAAGTAATGAGACTGGAATGTCTAAATGTAATGGGTCTGGTATGTCTGAAAAGTAATGGGACTGGTATGTCTGAAAGTAATGGGACTAGTATGACTGAAAAATAATGGGACTGGTATGTCTGAAAAGTAATGGGACTAGTATGTCTGAAAAATAATGGGACTGGTATGTCTGAAAAGTAATGGGACTAGTATGACTGAAAAATAATGGGACTGGTATGTCTGAAAAGTAATGGGACTAGTATGTCTGAAAAATAATGGGACTGGTATGTCTGAAAAGTAATGGGACTAGTATGACTGAAAAATAATGGGACTGGTATGTCTGAAAAGTAATGGGACTAGTATGTCTGAAAAATAATGGGACTGGTATGTCTGAAAAGTAATGGGACTAGTATGACTGAAAAATAATGGTACTGGTATGTCTGAAAAGTAATGGGACTAGTATGACTGAAAAATAATGGGACTGGTATGTCTTAAAAGTAATGGGACTGGTATGTCAGAAAAAGTAGTGGGACTGGGATGTCTGAAAAGTAATGAGACTGGAATGTCCTAAATGTAATGGGTCTGGTATGTCTGAAAAGTAATGGGACTAGTATGTCTGAAAAATAATGGGACTGGTATGTCTGAAAAATAATGGAACTAGTATGTCTGAAAAGTAATGGGCTGGTATGTCAGAAAAGTAGTGGGACTGGGATGTCTGAAAAGTAATGGGACTGGTATGTCTGAAAAATAATGGGACTGGTATGTCTGAAAAGTAATGGGACTAGTATGTCTGAAAAGTAATGGGACTAGTATGTCTGAAAAATAATGGGACTGGTATGTCTGAAAAGTAATGGGACTAGTATGACTGAAAAATAATGGGACTGGTATGTCTGAAAAGTAATGAGTCTAGTATGTCTGAAAAGTAATGGGACTAGTATGTCTGAAAAATAATGGGACTAGTATGTCTGAAAAGTAATGGGACTAGTATGACTGAAAAATAATGGGACTGGTATGTCTGAAAAAGTAATGGGACTAGTATGACTGAAAAGTAATGGGACTAGTATGTCTGAAAAATAATGGGACTGGTATGTCTGAAAAGTTATGGGACTAATATGTCTGAAAATGGGACTAGTATGTCTGATAAGTAATGGGACTAGTATGTCTGAAAAGTAATGGGACTAGTATGTCTGGAAAGTAATGAGACTGGTATGTCAGAAAAGTAATGAGACTGGAATGTCCTAAATGTAATGGGTCTGGTATGTCTGAAAAGTAATAGAACTGGGATGTCTGAAAAGTAATGAGAATGGTATGTCTGAAAAGTAATGGGACTGGTATGTCTGAAAGGTAATGGAACTAGTATATCTGAAAAGTAATAGGACTGGTATGTATGAAAAGTAATGGGACTAGTATGTCTGAAAAGTAATGAGACTGGAATGTCCTAAATGTAATGGGTCTGGTATGTCTGAAAAGTAATGGGACTGGTATGTCTGAAAAGTAATGGGACTAGTATGACTGAAAAATAATGGGACTGGTATGTCTGAAAAGTAATGGGACTAGTATGTCTGAAAAATAATGGGACTGGTATGTCTGAAAAGTAATGGGACTAGTATGACTGAAAAATAATGGGACTGGTATGTCTGAAAAGTAATGGGACTAGTATGTCTGAAAAATAATGGGACTGGTATGTCTGAAAAGTAATGGGACTAGTATGACTGAAAAATAATGGGACTGGTATGTCTGAAAAGTAATGGGACTAGTATGTCTGAAAAATAATGGGACTGGTATGTCTGAAAAGTAATGGGACTAGTATGACTGAAAAATAATGGTACTGGTATGTCTGAAAAGTAATGGGACTAGTATGACTGAAAAATAATGGGACTGGTATGTCTTAAAAGTAATGGGACTGTTATGTCAGAAAAGTAGTGGGACTGGGATGTCTGAAAGTAATGAGACTGGAATGTCCTAAATGTAATGGGTCTGGTATGTCTGAAAAGTAATGGGACTAGTATGTCTGAAAAATAATGGGACTGGTATGTCTGAAAAATAATGGAACTAATGTCTGAAAAGTAATGAGACTGGTATGTCAGAAAAGTAGTGGGACTGGGATGTCTGAAAAGTAATGGGACTGGTATGTCTGAAAAATAATGGGACTGGTATGTCTGAAAAGTAATGGGACTAGTATGTCTGAAAAGTAATGGGACTAGTATGTCTGAAAAATAATGGGACTGGTATGTCTGAAAAGTAATGGGACTAGTATGACTGAAAAATAATGGGACTGGTATGTCTGAAAAGTAATGAGTCTAGTATGTCTGAAAAGTAATGGGACTAGTATGTCTGAAAAATAATGGGACTGGTATGTCTGAAAAGTAATGGGACTAGTATGACTGAAAAATAATGGGACTGGTATGTCTGAAAAGTAATGGGACTAGTATGACTGAAAAGTAATGGGACTAGTATGTCTGAAAAATAATAGGACTGGTATGTCTGAAAAGTTATGGGACTAATATGTCTGAAAAGTAATGGGGACTAGTATGTCTGATAAGTAATGGGACTAGTATGTCTGAAAAGTAATGGGACTAGTATGTCTGGAAAGTAATGAGACTGGTATGTCAGAAAAGTAGTGGGACTGGGATGTCTGAAAAGTAATGAGACTGGAATGTCTGAAAAGTGATTGGACTGGTATGTCTGAAAAGTAATGGGACAACTATGTCTGAAAAGTAATGGGACTAGTATGTCTGAAAAATAATGGGACTGGTATGTCTGAAAAGTAATGGGACTAGTATGTCTGAAAAATAATGGGACTGGTATGTCTGAAAAGTAATGGGACTAGTATGACTGAAAAATAATGGGACTGGTATGTCTGAAAAGTAATGGGACTAGTATGTCTGAAAAATAATGGGACTGGTATGTCTGAAAAGTAATGGGACTAGTATGACTGAAAAATAATGGTACTGAAACATGTCTGAAAAGTAATGGGACTAGTATGACTGAAAAATAATGGGACTGGTATGTCTTAAAAGTAATGGGACTGTTATGTCAGAAAAGTAGTGGGACTGGGATGTCTAAAAAGTAATGAGACTGGAATGTCCTAAATGTAATGGGTCTGGTATGTCCTGAAAAGTAATGGGACTAGTATGTCTGAAAAATAATGGGACTGGTATGTCTGAAAAATAATGGAACTAGTATGTCTGAAAAGTAATGAGACTGGTATGTCAGAAAAGTAGTGGGACTGGGATGTCTGAAAAGTAATGGGACTGGTATGTCTGAAAAATAATGGGACTGGTATGTCTGAAAAGTAATGGGACTAGTATGTCCTATGAAAAGTAATGGGACTAGTATGTCTGAAAAATAATGGAGCTGGTATGTCTGAAAAGTAATGGGACTAGTATGACTGAAAAAATAATGGGACTGGTATGTCTGAAAAGTAATGAGTCTAGTATGTCTGAAAAGTAATGGGACTAGTATGTCTGAAAAATAATGGGACTGGTATGTCTGAAAAGTAATGGGACTAGTATGACTGAAAAATAATGGGACTGGTATGTCTGAAAAGTAATGGGACTAGTATGACTGAAAAGTAATGGGACTAGTATGTCTGAAAAATAATGGGACTGGTATGTCTGAAAAGTTATGGGACTAATATGTCTGAAAAGTAATGGGACTAGTATGTCTGATAAGTAATGGGACTAGTATGTCTGAAAAGTAATGGGACTAGTATGTCTGGAAAGTAATGAGACTGGTATGTCAGAAAAGTAGTGGGACTGGGATGTCTGAAAAGTAATGAGACTGGAATGTCTGAAAAGTGATTGGACTGGTATGTCTGAAAAGTAATGGGACAACTATGTCTGAAAAGTAATGAGACTGGTATGTCTGAAAAGTAATGGGACTGGTATGTCTGAAAAGTAATGGGACTGGTATGTCTGAAAGGTAATGGAACTAGTATGTCTGAAAAATAATGGGACTGGTATGTCTGAAAAGTAATGGGACTAGTATGACTGAAAAATAATGGGACTGGTATGTCTGAAAAGTAATGGGACTAGTATGACTGAAAAGTAATGGGACTAGTATGTCTGAAAAATAATGGGACTGGTATGTCTGAAAGTTATGGGACTAATATGTCTGAAAAGTAATGGGACTAGTATGTCTGATAAGTAATGGGACTAGTATGTCTGAAAAGTAATGGGACTAGTATGTCTGGAAAGTAATGAGACTGGTATGTCAGAAAAGTAGTGGGACTGGGATGTCTGAAAAGTAATGAGACTGGAATGTCTGAAAAGTGATTGGACTGGTATGTCTGAAAAGTAATGTGACTAGTATGTCTGAAAAGTAATAGAACTGGGATGTCTGAAAAGTAATGGGACTGGTATGTCTGAAAGGTAATGGAACTAGTATATCTGAAAAGTAATAGGACTGGTATGTATGAAAAAGTAATGGGACTAGTATGTCTGAAAAGTAATGAGACTGGAATGTCCTAAATGTAATGGGTCTGGTATGTCTGAAAAGTAATGGGACTGGTATGTCTGAAAAGTAATGGGACTAGTATGACTGAAAAATAATGGGACTGGTATGTCTGAAAAGTAATGGGACTAGTATGTCTGAAAAATAATGGGACTGGTATGTCTGAAAAGTAATGGGACTAGTATGACTGAAAAATAATAGGACTGAGTATGTCTGAAAAGTAATGGGACTAGTATGTCTGAAAAATAATGGGACTGGTATGTCTGAAAAGTAATGGGACTAGTATGACTGAAAAATAATGGGACTGGTATGTCTGAAAAGTAATGGGACTAGTATGTCTGAAAAATAATGGGACTGGTATGTCTGAAAAGTAATGGGACTAGTATGACTGAAAAATAATGGGACTGGTATGTCTGAAAAGTAATGGGACTAGTATGACTGAAAAATAATGGGACTGGTATGTCTTAAAAGTAATGGGACTGGTATGTCAGAAAAGTAGTGGGACTGGGATGTCTGAAAAGTAATGAGACTGGAATGTCCTAAATGTAATAGGTCTGGTATGTCTGAAAAGTAATGGGACTAGTATGTCTGAAAAATAATGGAACTAGTATGTCTGAAAAGTAATGAGACTGGTATGTCAGAAAAGTAATTGGGACTGGGATGTCTGAAAAGTAATGGGACTGGGATGTCTGAAAAGTAATGGGACTGGTATGTCTGAAAAATAATGGGACTGGTATGTCTGAAAAGTAATGGGACTAGTATGTCTGAAAAGTAATGGGACTAGTATGTCTGAAAAATAATGGGACTGGTATGTCTGAAAAGTAATGGGACTAGTATGACTGAAAAATAATGGGACTGGTATGTCTGAAAAGTAATGAGTCTAGTATGTCTGAAAAGTAATGGGACTAGTATGTCTGAAAAATAATGGGACTGGTATGTCTGAAAAGTAATGGGACTAGTATGACTGAAAAATAATGGGACTGGTATGTCTGAAAAGTAATGGGACTAGTATGACTGAAAAGTAATGGGACTAGTATGTCTGAAAAATAATGGGACTGGTATGTCTGAAAAGTTATAGGACTAATATGTCTGAAAAGTAATGGGACTAGTATGTCTGATAAGTAATGGGACTAGTATGTCTGAAAAGTAATGGGACTAGTATGTCTGGAAAGTAATGAGACTGGTATGTCAGAAAAGTAGTGGGACTGGGATGTCTGAAAAGTAATGAGACTGGAATGTCTGAAAAGTGATTGGACTGGTATGTCTGAAAAGTAATGGGACAACTATGTCTGAAAAGTAATGAGACTGGTATGTCTGAAAAGTAATGGGACTGGTATGTCTGAAAAGTAATGGGACTGGTATGTCTGAAAGGTAATGGAATTAGTATGTCTGAAAAATAATGGGACTGGTATGTCTGAAAAGTAATGGGACTAGTATGACTGAAAAATAATGGGACTGGTATGTCTGAAAAGTAATGGGACTAGTATGACTGAAAAGTAATGGGACTAGTATGTCTGAAAAATAATGGGACTGGTATGTCTGAAAAGTTATGGGACTAATATGTCTGAAAAGTAATGGGACTAGTATGTCTGATAAGTAATGGGACTAGTATGTCTGAAAAGTAATGGGACTAGTATGTCTGGAAAGTAATGAGACTGGTATGTCAGAAAAGTAGTGGGACTGGGATGTCTGAAAAGTAATGAGACTGGAATGTCTGAAAAGTGATTGGACTGGTATGTCTGAAAAGTAATGTGACTAGTATGTCTGAAAAGTAATAGAACTGGGATGTCTGAAAAGTAATGGGACTGGTATGTCTGAAAGGTAATGGAACTAGTATATCTGAAAAAGTAATAGGACTGGTATGTATGAAAAGTAATGGGACTGGTATGTCTGAAAAGTAATGAGACTGGAATGTCCTAAATGTAATGGGTCTGGTATGTCTGAAAAGTAATGGGACTGGTATGTCTGAAAAGTAATGGGACTAGTATGACTGAAAAATAATGGGACTGGTATGTCTGAAAAGTAATGGGACTAGTATGTCTGAAAAATAATGGGACTGGTATGTCTGAAAAGTAATGGGACTAGTATGACTGAAAAATAATGGGACTGGTATGTCTGAAAAGTAATGGGACTAGTATGTCTGAAAAATAATGGGACTGGTATGTCTGAAAAGTAATGGGACTAGTATGACTGAAAAATAATGGGACTGGTATGTCTGAAAAGTAATGGGACTAGTATGTCTGAAAAATAATGGGACTGGTATGTCTGAAAAGTAATGGGACTAGTATGACTGAAAAATAATGGGACTGGTATGTCTGAAAAGTAATGGGACTAGTATGACTGAAAAATAATGGGACTGGTATGTCTTAAAAGTAATGGGACTGGTATGTCAGAAAAGTAGTGGGACTGGGATGTCTGAAAAGTAATGAAGTTGGAATGTCCTAAATGTAATGGGTCTGGTATGTCTGAAAAGTAATGGGACTAGTATGTCTGAAAAATAATGGAACTAGTATGTCTGAAAAGTAATGAGACTGGTATGTCAGAAAAGTAGTGGGACTGGGATGTCTGAAAAGTAATGGGACTGGTATGTCTGAAAAATAATGGAACTGGTATGTCTGAAAAGTAATGGGACTAGTATGTCTGAAAAGTAATGGGACTAGTATGTCTGAAAAATAATGGGACTGGTATGTCTGAAAAGTAATGGGACTAGTATGACTGAAAAATAATGGGACTGGTATGTCTGAAAAGTAATGGGACTAGTATGACTGAAAAGTAATGGGACTAGTATGTCTGAAAAATAATGGGACTGGTATGTCTGAAAAGTTATGGGACTAATATGTCTGAAAAGTAATGGGACTAGTATGTCTGATAAGTAATGGGACTAGTATGTCTGAAAAGTAATGGGACTAGTATGTCTGGAAAGTAATGAGACTGGTATGTCAGAAAAGTAGTGGGACTGGGATGTCTGAAAAGTAATGAGACTGGAATGTCCTAAATGTAATGGGTCTGGTATGTCTGAAAAGTAATGGGACTAGTATGTCTGAAAAATAATGGGACTGGTATGTCTGAAAAATAATGGAACTAGTATGTCTGAAAAGTAATGAGACTGGTATGTCAGAAAAGTAGTGGGACTGGGATGTCTGAAAAATAATGTGACTGGTATGTCTGAAAAATAATGGGACTGGTATGTCTGAAAAGTAATGGGACTAGTATGTCTGAAAAAGTAATGGGACTAGTATGTCTGAAAAGTAATGAGACTGGTATGTCAGAAAAGTAGTGGGACTGGTATGTCAGAAAAGTAATGGGACTGGTATGACTGAAAAGTAATGGGACTAGTATGACTGAAAAATAATCAGACTGGTATGTCAGAAAAGTAGTGGGACTGGTATGTCTGAAAAATAATGGGACTGGTATGTCTGAAAGTAATGGGACTAGTATGACTGAAAAATAATGGGACTGGTATGTCTGAAAAGTAATGGGACTAGTATGTCTGAAAAATAGCAATGGGACTGGTATGTCTGAAAAGTAATGGGACTAGTATGTCCCAAATAATGGGACTAGTATGTCTGAAAAGTAATGAGACTGGTATGTCAGAAAAGTAGTGGAGACTGGGATGTCTGAAAAGTAATGGGACTAGTATGACTGAAAAATAATGGGACTGGTATGTCTGAAAAGTAATGGGACTGGTATGTCTGAAAAGTAATGCGACTGGGATGTCTGAAAAGTAATGGGACTAGTATGTCTGAAAAGTAAGGGGACTAATATGTCTGAAAAGTAATGGGACTGGTATGTCTGATAAGTAATGGGACTAGTATGTCTGGAAAGTAATGGAACTAGTATGTCTGAAAAGTAATGAGACTGGTATGTCAGAAAAGTAGTGGGACTGGGATGTCTGAAAAGTAATGGGACAGGTATGTTTGAAAAGTAGTGGGACTAGTATGACTGAAAAGTAATGGGACTAGTATGTCTGAAATGTAATTGGACTGGTATGTCTGATAAGTAATGGGACTGTTGCCCACCGCATGTAGAATTCTCCAAGAATTTAAATGTAAAGTCAATAATCATTTCCTGTCCCACTAAGTTGCATCCTCTTCTCATACCCCTTTCTCCGCCCACCTCACTCTCATCCTTCTCTTACCCTCTTCCTGACACCCCGTCGCTCTTTTTCATAACATTTCTCCTATGTAAGCCCCTGCAAAACAGCGGCAATAAAATGCCTAACTTGAGCCGATATAATTATAAAAAAAAATCTATGCTATTATAATGTGGATATAAACGCGTGGGAGCAATTCTACATGACAATCAATATATAAACTGATCCCTCATTTTATGGCCACATCATTGTTTTCTTACCTACTTCCTGTAATCTGTCACTCTTTCTCATAACTTTCCTCCTATGTAACCCCTGCACAACAATGGCAGTATAATGCCTTGCTTGGGGCGACACGATTTTAAAAAGAAATATATATATATATATATATATATATATATATATATATATGCACCTCCGGTAGCATTCGTACCTTACAGTCAAATAACGATCGACATTATGTCTTAAGCTCATATTTTCCTGATTTCTCGAAGAGATCATATCTGCTCTGATTTCGTATTCTAATATAAACAGATGTAAAGAAGGGCAATTTATTTATTTTAAATCTGTTACGAAATGGATTAACACGGACCTATTTTTAATTTATTTATTTTAAAATTATTTTTAATGGATACTCGTATCTATTGAAATACGAGTATCCATAAATATAATGTTTAAACAAATAATTTAAAAATGTGTCGGTGTTAATCTATGTAAGGGAATAACAGATTATCAAACAATTTCGGTACTATATATATCATGAAGGCAGCAGATAATTTTCTAAACATATATTGTTAAACATAACAGACAATGAATTTGTATTATGTTTAATGATGAGCCGTTCTAAACATCGAACTTTAGCTTTAATTTCACCTGAAATTGAAGCCAAAATGCGATGTTCATAACGGTTTATATTTAAACATAATAGATATTCATTGTCTGTTATGTTTAATAATATATGTTTAGAATATATATATTGTCGTGGACTCGGTTAAGAATCCAGCAAGAAACAATACAAACACCAAAATAGAAAATAACGAATATATATTAACACAGCAAAATACAAATACGTGGAACTCTGGTTGTAGAACGAATAAATACGGGTTAGGAAGTAATACTATAATTGTGACTCGCAATAGTCTTACGGTAGCCGTCTTAGCTATCCCTGCCTATCCCTCTCTGCTGATTTGCTTATGCTGATCTCCTGTGGATCTCTCATTCTCTCTGAGCTCCTGATCTGATCTGCCCTCCTCTTGTGAGGGGAAGTATATGTAGTTGTAGGAAGCGTTCAATCTGTTGCAATGAGTGATGCCACCATGATAGATAGATAGATAGATAGATAGATAGATAGATAGATAGATAGTATAGTTTTGCTTTTAGATAGATAGATAGATAGATAGATAGATAGATAGATAGATAGATAGATAGATAGATAGATAGTGTGGTGGACTCGATTAAGAGTCCAGCAAGAATAAATACAAACAACAAGCAAAATAGGAAATAACGAGAACGGTTAGGAAGTAATATTATAACTGGGACTCGCAATGATCGTACGGTAGCCGTCTTGTCTATCTCTACCTATCGCTCTCCGCTGATCTGCTTATGCTGATCTCCTGCGGATCTCTCACTCTCTGAGCTCTTGAGCAGATCTGCTCTCCTCTTGTGAGGGGAAGTATATGTAGTTGTAGGAAGAATTCAATCAGTTGAATGTGTGATGCCACCATGACATATATATATATATATACGCTCTCACACCCTGATTGAGCACTCTTGAAGAATGGTAGACTTTGAAAAACAGTAGCTACTCTAGCATCTACGCATCACTCATTCATTAATGAATTAGAGTACTCTGGTTATTTGACGAGTATAATGATAATATACACGCTAAAAGTCTGCCTTAGTTCTACCGAGCGCCCATAGCTCAGCGGCAGAATCGCCGACTGACGCCAGTTCGGTCTGTTTTCAGTCCTGGATTGGGGCGATCGGATGTCTAACGTACTGTTGAGCTGTGATACAGCAAAGCAGATCTGTCTGCGGATGACTATATATATATATATATATATATATATATATATATATATATATATATATAAAGACAATACAAGAATAATTAGTGCGTTAAAGTCAAAATACGAGGATAAAATAACAAGAGCAGAGACATTACCCACTTAAAAATGGCCAGAGAAGTGGCCGAAAACGCTTGGGACTGTAATTATGGAAAACATTTACATTCCCAAAGTTCAGCAAAACGAAAATAAGCGAGGATGCATCAACAGATAAATAAAAATTAACAAAATCTTTCTTGTCCGTAGACGTTAACTAAATATGCTTAAAAGAAAATTTATTGCACAAATATACATTAATATAAATATACTATCAGTATAGCCCGGCGTTGCTCGGTGTAATGAAAGCTTTAAAACTAATCCATGATCCTGGAGCTCAGACTCAGCCTAAAGAATATTTGAAATAGTAAAATATTTGCGACAATTTACCAATCGCACCTAGTATATCTGTACTCACGCAGGTAATTTATATATATCAAGAGGAAAAGTTCATTCCTCGTAGGAGGGTACCATAGCAGCAACCCTTTGCGTTTTAGTGTCTTTATTGCTTCTTTCGGCTGACGTATATTATTTTTTTCGAAGTTGTTCAGAGCTAAAAGTACGAATGCATATTACAAGTCAGATTTGAACGGTTCTTTCAGGTGGATTTTCACATTCTTCTCATTCTACTTAATCTCTAGTAATACATTACCAATTCAAAGAGGAAATTTTCATCACAGAATTTTTAAATCGGACAGTTTTTAATGGCTTACTTAGAGTGTTCTAAGAATTAATTTATTAAAAAAACACAAGTTTCGCCTTGGGGAATATGTATTTTTCCTGTCAGCAAATTTCTAATTAATTCCTCGAACAGAAAACATCTTTCTTTCTTATTTTAGATACTAGAATTATTTTGAATTATTTTGACACGTGTTATAATTATTGCAGTGTTGTTGAAGTTATCACTAAAATTTTTTACCGCGATTTCTAATCTCTACGTTTCATTCAATGTTGTAACCCGATTGATGAAATTTAAAAATATGATTTATTTTGAAATCTCCTTCGATAAAAGCCCTACTTTATTTTAACAATTTCTTTAATTTAATTATTAGGACATCGTGGTAAACAATATTTCTAAAGAAAATTAATTTTTTCCGTTTTCCTTTATAACATCGAAGAATGAATTCTTAGGATTTCTTACTCTTGAGCATGCAAAATTCAGCTTTCTGAAGCGTTTTGCATTGAGACTTGTTTATAGTTTTCTCAAAAAAAGAACAGCGCAACTCAAGCAGAACTGGCTGATTGCTCAATGAGTATCTAATGTTTTATTATAAAGAAATGTTTAATATTACAATCCTCATTATAGCTGAGAACAGATATTACACTTTGATTCTATCAGGATGGTGAGGGAGTAGCATTGGCTGCTAAGTCAATGAATGCTAAATGTTTTTGCATGAGGCAAAGATTAATATCACTATTAACATTATAGATAGATAGAGAACATATACTACACTTTGATCCCAGCCAAAAAGCTAGGGTGTGAACAAATGCCTAACCAAATTTGAAATGGCAGCTAGGTTAATGATTTCGGAAGCTTTTCTCATAAAGAAATGGTTAATATTACCATTAACATTATAGATATTGAGAACAGATACTACACTTTGATCCCAGCCAAAATATTAGGACATGAAAAAAACCTACCTAAATTAGAAATGGCAGCTTGGTCAATGTATTCTGAATGTTTTCCTATAAAAAAAAAGTGATTAATATTATCATTTACATTACACATTAAAATGACTAATTGTTTTTTGTTTTGTTTGTTTGTTTTTTATCAGTTTGCCGTAAAGTGTAATAGTTAATTTTATCCCGATCTTGATTCAGTGTTGACTAAAATAATTTCCCAGAACTATACATCACTGCTGAGTACATTTTTCACTGGATATTTATATCATACGTAGATGCACGAGTTTATATTAAAAATTGGTATCTTTGCAACATCAACTTATCAAACTGGTTGGTTACTACAATCCTTAATTCAGACATGCGAGTCAAAAATAGTAGGGGCTTATTTATAACTTCCGTTGCCTTTTCAGCTACAACCACGATGTATAAGTAAACAAAAAAATAAAAAACTTATTTGTTGTAAAAAAAAATATATATATATATATATACTCAACAGAGAAACAAGTTGTTGGAAAGCCATTGAGTGACAGGTAAACAAATTTGGACAGTGTGAAAGAATTGGACAGAAATTTCAGAACAAGCCAAAAAAGAAATGGAAAACATTGTCAAGATAAGAAGAAAGAGAAAAAACGACTTTAAGACATGGTAGAGATCTAAGAAAAGCTAAAAGATGGACAAGTAAGAAAAATCGATTTACCGGGAAGAAAATATTGGAAGCTAACGTTGTATATGCAAACAGAAAAGATACCGAAAAATAATAAGACCAGCTAAAGACCTGACAAGAACGAAAAGTACCAGTTTCAAGTAAATATTAAAAAGATAAACTTGTTTGTTGGGGGAAAGAAATGCATAAAAGGTGATAACAGTGCTACACTGGATTGACCTGGTTACTGGGTTCTTGTCTAGAAATACAAATGAAAACTAAGAGCATATTTTTTTTAATCATCTCACCTCAAGCAAGGCATCCTATTGCCACTGTTGAGCAGGGGTTTAATGATGAGAAAGAGTGACAGGTTATAGAGGGGGCGTCAGGAAGTGGGTAAGAGAAGAATGAATATGACCATAAAGTGAGGGATCAGTTTATTTATTGATTGTAATGTAGAATTGATCCCCCACTTTATATTCACAGTATAATACCATAACATTTTTTTTATATAATCATCTTACCCCAAGCAAGGCATTCTAGTGCCACTGTTGCGCAGGGGGTTACATAGAGGAAAGTGATGAGAAAGAGTGACAGGTTATAGAGGGAAGTGTCAGGAAGTGGGTAAGAGAAGGATGAATGTGACCATAAAGTGAGGGATCAGTTTATTTATTGATTGTAATGTAGAATTGATCCCCCACTTTATATCCACAGTATAATAGTATAAATTTTTTTTATATAATCATCTCAGCCCAAGCAAGCTATTCTACTGCCACTGTTGCGCAGGGGGTTACATAGGGGGAAGTTATGAGAAAGAGGGGTTAGTTAAAGGAAATGTCGGGAGGAGGGTAATAGATGGATGAGCATACAGAGAATTGGAGTGGAATAGATAAAAAAAAGTGCTTGAGAGAATAGATGCAAGTCAGTCAGATAGATGTCTATTGACCTTACATTTAAATTTCTGGAGATTGTAGCTGTCCAGGAAGCAAATATATGGAAGGGAATTCCACAGGGGGGAGTGCGTGAAAAGAAGCTGTTAGATTAGAAATTGCGGTTCCATTTTATCGGTTTCACTGTAAAAGGGTTCGACCTAGTTGCCAGTCTAGTAGCTAGTGTAAATTTATACCCTATGGGGCACAAGTGATCTAAGTTCATTAGAGCAGAAGCCGTGAAAGTATTTATGGAAGAGGCACAGAGAAGCCACGTCACGCCGGTGAGATAGCGACTGCAGCCTTGCTGCCAAGTGGGGATCGATCACATTACAGATTCTCCGTTGGATTTTGTCAAGAACCCCGAGGTGATTAACAGGGGCATCTGACCAGATGTGGCAGCAGTATACAATAAACGGATGGATGGCAGATTTATATAGGTGCAGGATGGACGCAGAAGGGAAAACCTTCCTGGCCCTGCACAGTGAACCGACCTTCTTAGCAGCGGATTTAGTAATGGCTCTACAAATAATTAATTATCCAATATTTTTCATTCGTATTCTGGTCTAGTCGATAACTCTTACGAATTATGAGGTAAATATGAATTTAAATGGATAATACAAATCTTTGCACAGATTTCCGCCATTCAATTCTGTTTACCATCATAAGTGCTGTGAGCGATTGGCTAATATAACAGTTAAAAAAAATAATTACGCGAAGGGAATACAGAAGCTTGTGCACAGATGGAACAAGTGTGTGACACTGCTGCGCGACTACGTTGAAAAATAAAAAAAAGTAAGCTTCTATCTGTATTAGAAGTCCTTATACCGAAAAATTCACCTTTTTTATTCAGTGAACCTCGTAGAAATACTTATAACGAAAAATTCACCTATTTTTTGAATGACACTCGTAGAAGTTCTTATACCAAAAAATTCACATTATTTATTGATTGACCCTCGTAGATGTCCCTATACCGAAAAATCCACCTTATTTATTGAATGACCCTCGTAGAAGTCATTATACCGAAAAATTCACCTTATT
Source organism: Ascarosepion bandense (assembly GCA_037127315.1). NCBI lineage: Eukaryota > Metazoa > Mollusca > Cephalopoda > Sepiida > Sepiidae > Ascarosepion > Ascarosepion bandense. Next base: position 1,366,121 of record JBBBDQ010000532.1, on the reverse strand, counting down.
TATTGAATGACCCTCGTATAAATCCTTACAGCGAAAAATTAACCTTAGTTTTTGAATGACCCTTGTAGAAGTCCTTATACGGAAAAATTCACCTTTTTTATTGAATAACCCTCGTAGAATTCCTTATATAAAACAATTCACCTTATTTATTGAATGACCCTCGTAGAAGTCCTTATACCGAAAAATTGACCTTTTTTGTTCAATGAACCTCGTAGAAATCCTGATACCGAAAAATTCACTTTATTTATTGAATGACCCTCGTAGAAGTCCTTATACCGAAAAATTCACCTTATTATTGAATGACCCTTGTATGATTGTTACTGCAATATTTGTCCTTAAGCTCAAATATTTATAAATATGATCGGAGAATTTCTGAAGATATGTTTTTACAACTTATCATGAGCTAATTCAATCAATTACTAAAGAAATAAAATGCATTAGAAAATTAAGATAGAAAAATTGAAATGTTCACGTGACTTCCTAGGTATTATTAATATTATTATTTTCATGCCCGAATGATCAGTTTGCTAATCTTGGTAGAAAATCTTTCATGCATAACGTGTCGAGGTTAAAACAAACCAGGTAGAATACATCTCACTTTAGGTCAGAGCAAATTTGATGTCCTCTGATTTGAGGACTCGCCTTCGTCACAGACACGCGTCTGGGGATTACATCGAGAGAATCAGTCAGTCAGTTAAGTGCCATACGTGATACACGCTTGGGCGATCATGTCTTGAAAGAGACATGACTGACTGGGCAGACGATTATCGCGAAGTAGGTTGCCATTACTTTCTGCGGTAGACTGGTTGCCAGCCAAGGCTATAGAACCCAATCTGTTCTTATATTTAACCCATAAATGGAGGGAAGAGACTGATTAATACCTTTCCCAAAGGTATTTATGCGCAAGTGGATGCAAGGAATTCAACTGAAATTCGAACTCGGTACACCGATTTCTCGTTCCGAGTCGATATCCACTGTTCTTCAACGTACATCCGTTCAATAGAATACACTGCCCTAATCGGTTTTTTTTTTCATTTTAGGATTTTCTCCGTAAAGTGATGTCGTGTTATCACCGGCCCTGTTAGGCAGTAACTGGTTAATGTGCATCTCAAGAGTATGAAAAATAGTCCTTGTTGTATCATCAATGGTGTAGCGAATCTTCGTTGCGAAGTTGGTGTGAACTGTTAGGGCCAGGCAGAAAGACACGGAAACAAGAACATAGGTTAAAACGGATGTCACGCAGGTTAGTCTTTATTGACGGAGGAATAGTCCATTCCTATAGAAAACAGAGCTATTACGTATATGAGCGTTGAGGTGTAGTCGATATCAGCTCGGAACGAGAAATCGGAAGGCCGAGTTCAAATACAAGTTGAATTTGTTACATTCACTAACGTGCAAATATCCTTAGGAAAAGTATGAACCAGTCTCTTCCTTCTAGCTATGGGTTAAATAACAGGACAAATCGGATTCTATAGCCTTGGTTGGCAATCAGTCTACTGCAGAATGTAATGACAACCTACTGCGGGAAAATCTACTGCCAGTGAGTCATACTACTTTCGAGATATCAACTCCTAAGTGTGTATCACGTACGGCAATTAACCAATGACGTATATATTAAAAAATATACATATTATTCCTCATTGGTAGCGCTACTATGATTTTCATGCATAAAGCAATCATCAGGTGCTGAGGAGAGAATAACATAAATTAATTATTTTATTTTAATAAAATTATCTGGTTCATGCAATGCTGGCGCAGTTCGTATATTATACGGTGATTATTGTTTAGAAAAAAAAGAAAACATTTAAAATATAGAGGAGTCATATTCATATTAAAAAGAAATAGGGATTACTGTTTTTAACTACTTGGGAAGTTTTCTTACGGAAGACAAAAAGTGTGACACTGAGATCCAAAGGCGAATTGGAATGGCCCAGGAAGCATTCCAGAAGCTGTGCAGAGTATTAAGAAACAGGAAAATTTCACTAGAAACTAAGAAGAGAGTACTGGATTGCTATATAGTGCCTGTTCTTCAATATGGCAGTGAATGCTTCACAATATGGTATTTATCCTACTCCCCCTTTTTTTAAGAATGAGATCGACCGCGTACGGACTGGCACAGTGACAAAAATTCCCAAGTCCCCTCAACCGCCGGTTGAGCTGGCCCCGGTGACGAGCACCTGGTCCATCCCTCTGCTGCAATGGGGTGGCGCGGCCGCGGGACACTGTTCCCCGGGACCGGGCATCTATCAGTGTAATTTTTCTCAGAAGCAATCCTGTCTACACGGACGGCGCTACAACTGAGCCGCACTCTGTCTTCGAGGACAGAGACGCAAACTGAAAGATGATGCGGTACCCACCCGACATAAAAATGTGGCGTGTGAAAATTGCACAATATCCTCAAAGATGAAGGATGCTGCGGGTATCATAGATCGAGCATGTAAGCAATGATGAGGTTTTAGAAAGAACTGAAACGAAAAGAAAATTAATACTGAACATCAGGAAGAGACAGCTGAAGTTCTTGGGACATATGATTAGGAAGGAATGCTTAGAGAATCTAATACTCACAGGCCAGATAAATGAACAGGGAAACAGGGGAAAGCAGCAGATAACATATTTCAATGGACTGAGCAGATGTATGGCAGAGCAGGTTTTGGATGGGGTAATAGGAGAAATGTGCGTTGTGGTGCATTGGATATCGGCTCGGAGCGACAAATCGGGGAGCCGAGTTCAAAATCCAGCCGAATTCATTGCATTCACTTACACGCAAATACCCTTGGGAAAGGTATTAATCCGTCCATTCCTTCCAGTTATGAGTTAAATAGCAGGACAGATTGGGTTCTATAGCCTTGGTCGGCAACCAGTCTACCGCAGAAAGCAATGGCAACCTACTGCGGGATAATCTTCTGCCCAGTCAGTCATGTCTCTTTCGAGACATGATCACCCAAGCGTGTATCATGTATGGCACTTAACTGACTGAACAGGAGAAAGCGTGTTAAGTGCTTCCAGGGATAGGGAGACGTGGAAGGGCATGATAGTCTCCGTTCTGAAAAAACATTGCACACAGAAGATCTATTAAACCTCAAAATCTCCAACCTTTTGATCAGCGGCTATAGTTTATCGGCATACGCAGAACGATATTTATATTATCGATAAAAACATTAATAATTAAAGTAAATTATTAAATAAGAAAGATTAGATTATAGATTGACGCATACACTTTAATAAATATTTAATTTTTTACTTGAATGATAATATAGCATAATACAACATACATACAAATACATATAAAAATTTATAATTGCAAAAATATTACGTTCATTAAGGAACACGAAAGCAAATGGAAAACTCATGAACATATACGTGTCAATGACGGAATAAAAAAATCGCAAAAAATAAAATGAAAGAAAACCTGGAATTTACGAAAATTAGAAATATATAATTGAATACACCCTTAACGAGTGGATGTTACAACGAAATTTCGAAGTCAGGAAATAGATTGGTATGAAGAATATTTATATTAGTTAGTCTGTTTTTCAAGATTATATATATATATATATATATATATAGTGATGTAAATTAATAAATATACATATAAAGAGGGTGTAGATATGTATAGTATTGTTCATGTGTTAATAAAACATGTGCTCAATGCATGAACAGAGTTGTATTATATATATTTATTTATATATATAGCAATGTTATCCTACGTCTATGGCACGACTCGGAGTTTCAGGCGTTATGCAATCATCCGGTGCATATTTCAAATCTATTAAAATGTCAGTTTGAAATATACATCTGATGATTGCATCACGCCTGGAACACTACTTCGTGCCATAGACGTAGAATCGTGTATATATATATATATATATATATATATATATATATATATATATATATGTGTGTGTGTGTGTGTGTGTGTGTGTGTGTGTGTGTATTATAAGGAAGTGACAGTACAGATATCACCTGAAAAAAATAATATTCTGAAACTTTCATTTTTTTGTGATATAATGCTTTTATAAATCATTCTAATAAAAAAATTACAATATATATATTCCCCCATATCTGAACACTTCAATCAACCAGGACACACATTAGAAAACTGCAAATATTTACTGATAGATTCCGATTTTAGTTCCACATACTCACGCAGAAAGAAAGAAAAATACTGGATTTTAAAATTAAATACTTATAGGCTAGGGTTAAATAGGGACTTAGGTATTTTGAATCTTTATAAATATTTCAATAGTTAAATATTTTTTAGATACACTTAAGAAATTATTCTTTAAAACAACATTTAAAAGTATTATTACAGTTAGGTTTACGTTTAAAAATATCCCAAAACTCTATCGCTTTCTACGTCACGTGATGTAAACATTGCGATAGACGCTCCTCACGACGACCGCTCCTAGTTTAAATTTTAAAATCATTTGTTTCTGATGAAAGGCCGAGGCCGGTCTGAAATATCAAATATATATATATATATATATATATATATATATATATATATATATATATATATATATAATAGAAATAAATAAATACTGTAAAAAAATACATTTTTAAACTTACAACATTTTAGTAGTTTTTCCTATACATATTAAGACAGTATATTAAAGTAACTTGTTTTGAACAAACAAAATCGCACTTCTGCTTTAACCTCTTAGGTCAACACTTCATCAGAAGAATCGTTACCATGCTAACGATTAATATTAAAGATATTTGCAATGTCATAAAAAAGCCTAGAAGGGAACCCTGAAATACGACTTATATATATATTGCGACATTTTTACTGAAACGACACAGTAACCGACTTATTTAGTTATTTTTAATCAATACTAGTATTTGAGTGGATTGTCTGTTTTTGGGGTCAAGTGTATGGGAGTTGCATTTTCGAATCTTGCCAGAGGATAGATATTTTCCAAAACAATATTTATCGAATATTTAGCCCAGTGGATATTAAAACTGTAGCTTAATTATATAAAAAGTAGACTATCCACTCACATAATAGTATCCATTAAAAATAATATGAAAATAAATTTATATATATTTTTTCTAAACATATACTGTTAAATATAAGAGACAATGAATGTCTATTATGTTTAATCATGAGCCGTTCTAAACATCGCATTTTGGCTTTAATTTCAGGTGAAAATAAAGACAAACATTCTCCAACATTTGGATATTTTTTTATTATATTGGTTCTAAGCTTTCGGCTCACATGAGACATCTTCAGAGAGGTTGCAAGGCCGTTAAGATAAAAACATCCACCATCAGCGACGATTTTATCTTATGTTGACATAAGACTTTGCAAAGCAACGATAACAGTTGCCAAATAGCAGACGCAGTTCGTAAATTTGTAATGTGATTCTATGATGTATTACCATGTGAGAGCTCGAAATGTTAACAGAACCATATATTTAAATGCAATGTAATGTGTTATGACCAGATTTAAACGTGATTTTGTTAAGTGTGGGTTGTTTGGATTTAATGCAGATGATCTTCAATATCTGAAGGTTCTTTTTACTGTGTTTATAAGTGAGTTTTATTGTATTGTTGACTAAAATTTGTCCGATATTACCTACATGGCTATGTTTTTCTGAGAAATCTTGTTTAATGATCTTGTTTATGATCAGAAAGGTGACATATATATATATATATATATATATATATATATATATATATATATATATATAAGGAAAAGTTATAGCCAATACTTGGTTATACCAAATACCAACACGGCCTTAACGTACTGACGTGTTTTAAAATAAATAAAAAACAAACGTTTCCATCACAAGAAAGTGCCTTTAATAGGAGAGCACTCAGTTTCAAGCATTAATCCATACATGAGAGTTAAATGTAGAAAGGCACGTTTTAGAACTTACCTCACTGGCGTCACCAATGTTAACCGTTTCTCCCGTCTCTGCTACATATCCAATGATCCCTTTACCCCAGTGCACCGTAATAGCATCATCCGTCGTCGACGGCAACAGATTTGTTCCGGAATGAACATCAAATATCTTCGACACCAAAACTGGTTTCTCCTTAATAGACCTATCTACTAGAAAAAGCGATCCTTTGTCGCCGTCCACGAGGATACTAATGTTTGCTATAATTTTTGCACTTAAACTGACTGGATTCAAATCGTTAGAGATTTCCTTTACGATCTCCAAGAAGAATTCCCGCTCGTTCATATGAAACAGTTCCCGCTTCATGTCGATATCCTTGCTTGGATAACGAGGCAAACGAATCTTGGACTGAATCAACATGCCTAACATGTTCAAGGAGGTCGGTGGCAAGGAACGGAACTGCCGCAATTCTTTGAGGCTGCTTCGTCTGGCTTCAGTATTGCAAGTCGATGGACAATAGGTGCGAAACATATTTCGGAGCTTCGACTTGGCGAAGTCCTGGCGAAGGTGTTTCTTCGAATTCGATCGGTGATGTTTGGAGTCGGGGAAGAAATTCTGGTCGCTGTATTTATTGTCATTTGGAGAGGTCGGAGTAATGCTTTCTTGTCCCAGCGATCCCTTTCGCCCGGAAATGTAATCTTGTAATGCTTGGAATCCATGATTTGTTAACCACTTATTAATGAGTGTCAGCTCCGCTTTGCGAAGAAAGTAATCGTTTGCCGTTTCTGGATTAGAATCTAACCATTCTTCGACGCTGCAGGAATTTAAAGTTGGATGAAGACGATTCATTGCTAAAAAATCAGTTGACTGACTTTTTAGTTACAGGAACAGGAACAGGTCTGCACAACTCAGGTCTGAAATTAAAAGAAAAAAAACAATGAAAGATAAGTTAACTGATTTATTAGTGACAAGAACAGATCTGAATTTAAGGAAGGACATTGAATAACACGAAAGAATAAAAGTGTCGAAAGAAATTACAAAACCTCAGAACTTTTTAAAATTTGGATTATGGCTATTTTTGAAGGCTGTCACAGTGCGTTTAGTAAAATAAAGGAAGGTAAATAAGCTGTTGGGTATTACCTATTTATTATAAATTAATATTTCGAGATTAAAATCTCATTTTCAGAATGTTAGAGGGCTTGTGTTTGAGTCTGTGCCTTTCAACAAATAGTTATTCCTGGCTACTGCTGCTGTCGTTAAATGCAGTGAATGTGTGTGTGTGTGTGTGTGTAAAAGATCTAAATGTAAGTGTCCTAGAGGATGTATGTGTGTGTGTGTGTGTGAGTCTCCTAGAGCATGTACATGTGTGTGTGTGTTTATGGTATGTATATGTGTGATTGATAGTTGGTATCTTTATGGTCTGATGGTATCAGTCTGCTTTGATATGTTGTTTATCTAAGCATGTGTTGACCTGACCGTTAGTTTAACTTTTGCCAAATAGGAAAAGGGCTTTTTATGACTCTGTGTGTGTGTGTGTGTGTGTGTGTGTGTGTTTGTGTGTGTGTGTTTATGTGCGTATACTTCTTGTATTTCATTTTACTTCATTTTGTGTTTGTGATCTCCAAAGTATTTTTGTAATTATTTTTTGAAATGTTTTTCTTATAAGCTTTTCTAACGAACATCATGGTGTAATGAAGAAGGCCACAGAACTTTCCTATTGAAAAATTTATTGGAAATTATTTTTAATTTGAGTTTCAGTTTTATTTAACGGCCTATCAATCTCTGTGGTTTATTTAATACGAAAAAAGTGTAGATCAGGTTTCGCTGACGTATTTTTGTAAAGAGGATTTTGTCGAGATACAGATGTATTACTAGTATATACGTTTCGTCTTCAAAAATATATTGCAGTTAATATATTGTTTCTCTCAAAAATGTGTTGCTGATAATATGTTTCTTCATAAATATAATATGGTAATACTTTTTCCTTAAGAATATGTGTTGTTTGTAATATTTTCTTTTCCAAAAACGAATTGCTGAAATTTTTGCTACAAAGTCAATTTTTATAATTTCATAATGTTCTGACTCTAGTTTGAGGGTTAACTATTTCGATAGTTGGCGCCCTAACAACTGCTATCACCCGCTTCAGGGTGGACCTCGAAACAACAGCAATTAAGAAGTGTTTCCATGCTCCTCAAAACTTCCTAATTAGTGATCTTGCTGCTGGATGCAGTTTATTGTCAAAGCCAAGACCCGGATACAGTTTATCATCAAACCCAAAACCCGGATGTAGTTTATCGTTATACACAGGATGCCTCATTTGGGAGGTGGTGTAAATACCCATCTGCAGATGTTCAGTCGGCGTATTCTGTAGCCCCAGCCAACAGGGCGAAGACATTATTTTGCGAGAGAACTGCATTTCTATAGAATTCTCTGTAGTGAAATGTTGAATGTATGATTTATTTATAGCCCATAAACGCGAAAAAGTTTTATTCAGGCTAATGATCTGTTGTATCGTAGAATGAATAGATACACAGTGAAATGTAGATAAATTACTTTATTAGCAGAGTGGTACAACCAAGAGGTATATACAATATTTACAGTCTCTCGCAGTAGTAGGTGTTTTTTCATGAAGTCCGTGATAATGAAAACTCCCCGCGCTAAACGCACATTGTCTTTTATACAACTGGGCCACCGGAAGTCACATGATACGAGCCAAGTGGATAAGAGATGAGTATTGACCTGGCATTTAAATACCTGGAGATTGTAGCTGTCAGGAAAGTGCAGGAAAAAAAGCTGCTGGAGTATAAATGACGGATGCATTTGGTTGATCTAACGGTAAATTTTCGTTTTAGGTCCCGAAGGCTTTCCCCCCTTCAAATTTATCCAAAATAGCATTATTTCTGTGAAAATGTATATGCTGAACTCAAATCAACAATTAGTTATTGAAGAAATTTACCTTTCTTGATCTTAACAACCAGAAAAAAATCGAACTTCATATTTGTCTCCCGTAACTCTCACGAAGTCATGTAATTAACTGCAGAATGACTTTCGGTGTAGGCACAAATTTCGGGTTATTTACTTCCTTTACTGAAATTTCCGCCTATTTACTTCCTGTAATGAAAGTAATACGCGACTTTTTTCTCCGAGTATTACTTTCATTACAGGAAGTAAATAGGCGGAAATTTCAGTAAAGGAAGTAAATAGGCCGAAAATAGGCCTAAATTTTTTAACTTAGTTAAAGTCCAAACGAAAGTCAAAAAAGTTAGTAACAAAAACAATAAAAAATATTAAAGACAGAGAAAAAAAAAAAGAAGAAAAAACAAGAGACCGATCTGACAAAACTTACCAAGCAGAAAACACTGAAATTTGAGTGAAAAATTTCGGAAGACAATTTACCAAAAATATAATTTCAACTCTCTTTTTTCAGAATATTGCAGGCGAGTTTATCTGCCTGTTAGATTGTCTAGAGCGGTGGTCAGAAAAAGAAAGCCAGACAACTGGGCATGTGCAAACATTAAAGATTAATGGACATGTTGAAAATTTTATAGGTAGATTTAACCGTCGAAGATAAGATATGTCCCTTTACGGGCTTTATGTCCAGTCATTTGGGTTTAACAAATATAAAAAGATAAGGAAATGTCTATGGGGTGGGGGAGTAGGAGAGGATAGACTAAAAAGGGGATAGGAATTGCTATTTGGTAAACATATCTGTATTAGTGAAGTATACGGCTACAAGTATTTTTGTATTTAAATTTAGTTTGCATATTTAATATTTATTTTATATTTAACGTTAATTAAAATTTAAGAAATCTCTTTTTTTTTTATAAAACTTCAATTAAATCACAATCTGTAGTATAAAATAAAGGTAAAATTAGAGGTATGAATGTATATATAAAAATATATAGTATGAAATAAAGATAAAATTATAGGTAAGACTGTATATATATATATATATGAAGCAATATGTAGATTAAGCAAAATATATATATATATATATATATATATATATATAGATAGATAGATAGATAGATAGATAGATAGATAGATAGACATATTGAATAACAAGGTATAGATGTCTCCTTTTTGTGCACTTAATTTTCATTTCTAGGCATTTTCAAAATACTAATAATGATAATACTTTTTTATTATGCATATTTGTTACTTTTTCACATTTATTTAAAAATACATAAAGGCAGCAAACTGGCGTGCATGTGTATATTTATCTTTTTGCTAATGAATAACTTTTTCAGCCATACACGGTACGTTTTCAAGTGATACACCCACATAGTGATTTCATCTCTGAAGAACTTGCAAGATCTCAGAGATATTTGTTTATAAATAAGTTACAAAACAGTGTAGTGATTTGTATACATATATGTTGTGTTATGTCTACTTAAATTTGATAATGGTGTTATAATGTGTAATGATTATTTATTATTTTGCGCACACATTAGTTAGAATAAAATATGCAATTATTTGTTTGTATATACGGAATGATTTAAGAATATTTATCGAAAACTAATACTGAATTTCCTATTAAAACATCTGTAAAAACAAAAAAACGGTCCTAACTCAAGAATGCCTTGTTTAATTTTAATGTCATTTAACACTGTACTCGGAAGATATTCAGGGTACAATATGTTTCCAAATTATGTATCGTTAAGAGTGTAATCTTTTGGTGTAATATAACACTGGTCAACAACAAAAACATTTTTGAATGATGTTGCTACGAGAATGCATTTATATATAAAAATAATATTAATAGTTTTAATTCATGAATAGTCGTAAAAATAAGGAAATTAGAAATAGAACATTTGGAAGATGCTAGAATGTCCGAGAAAATTTGAATAAAATCTAGAGAATTCTAAAGGTTTCTAAAGTATGCAAATTAGGTGTTAGCCCCTGTAAAATAGGCTTTGGGAAGAGAGTAGTCAGTTGTTATCAGGATTTGCTGATATTATCAACTCCGTCTTGATTCGTGGATCTGTGCATCCAGCCGAAAGAATTTCTAAGAAGAGTTGCCGACCAACTAAACCTGAAAGAGAACTTCATGGAACAAAAAGGATAAATAGATATTTTGACTCTTTCATTGGCCATACTTTGAGGATTTCCAAAATGTATACCACTTAACTACTTCAATAACTTAACTGGGTAAAATAAATTGCCTCTGCATTCCCCTTCGTAACACTATGCCTGCCAGTATTAAACTCTACGCTTTTGTTTTGAATGTAAAAAATTGTAAATTTTGTATATGTTAGGGCGCCGCTCCTATTTGACTACATAATGGACTGTTCCCATTGCTATATATAGCAATGGTGGATTCTCTACAGAGAGTGGTAGAGAGTCACTTGAGAGTCAGCGAAGAGTTAGTCACACGTCCGGTGGCGTACCGGAAGTAATCACGTATACACACGTCTTACGACGGATTGGACTCTTGTATCTTTCTATTGTAAATATTACTAATCACTTCTGTACATACTAACCGTCTTTCCGCGGAATACAACTTATATTCTGATTCTGTTGTTGAGTTATTCATTTATACTTGACGACATAACAGTATATATATCATTTTGTGTTTATCGTAAATTAAATATATGTATGTGATTTAACTCTGAGCTTTGGTCAATCATTTTTTTTCTTTTGTTACACTTAACACGTAACAACGTCAAGACAATAAACATCTTATTTAGCCTATTTGAGGGCGCTGAATCTGAAAAATGACCTTACTTTTTCTTGGTTAGCTACCGTCTTTTGCTGTACCGTTTTTTCTATTTTTTCATTCAATTTCTGTATATATGATATTGACTGATAGCAAGTAAAATAGTGGAAACCTCTAAATTCGAATTTAAACCAACAAATATTCGCCTGTTTATAAAGAAATACTATTTTTCAAGAACAATCAAACCTTGTCTTTAAAAGTAAAAAATTACACAACTGAATATACCTGAACCAACAAGTATTTTCATCAAATCATTTAATAAACCAACTGCAGAAATAAAACCTTTGTAAACGTAAGAGCTATGGTAAGAATTTACTCATTCTTGATTGTCTATCACGTTCAATGTTATTTAAGTCCCTTTTGATACACCAGCAGTAGTCAGCCATCATTCATTTGTCCCACCGTCCCTAGTAGCGCTCTTTCATTGTATTGATAACCTGACGGAATCGTTCTTCTTGCTCATCACTCACATCGACGCAGTTACCCGGAAATTTATCTAGATGGTACGTAAAAAATGAACCTTAATACTCATGTTAGCGTATTATTGATGAAGTGTATTACTGATAAAGTTTATTAGTTAATTTGAATGTTGGCGATAAATTGAAAAAAATTCTTTATTTCTATTCTAAAATATTTGACCCCAAAATATTTTTTTAAAAATAGTTTATTTCAGGTGACTGACATAAATTGCTCGGCCTACCTGAAAATTAATGGGTTTCTACAATCTTTATAAACTCAATATTGTGACCAGTGAAGATTTAAATTGATTTTTTTCCAAAAAAAGAACAACTTCTGTACCGTTTTTTCTTTTTTTTCATTCAATTTCTGTATATATGATATTGACTGATAGCAAGTAAAATCGTCGAAACCTCTAAATTCGGATTTAAACCAACAAATATTCGCCTGTTTATAAAGAAATACTATTTTTCAAGAACAATCAAACCTTGTCTTTAAAAGTAAAAAATTACACAACTGAATATACCAGAACCAACAAGTATTTTCATCAAATCATTTAATAAACCAACTGCAGAAATAAAACCTTTGTAAACGTAAGAGCTATGGTAAGAATTTACTCATTCTTGATTGTCTATCATGTTCAATGTTATTCAAAAACGGTAGCTAACCACGAAAATCTTAGGTCATTTTCGAAATCAGTACCACCAAATTAGCTGAGAAACGTGTTTTCTTTTTCTTGGTATCAAATATCATGTTGGCCAGTGCTATCCGCCCCATTAAATAATTGTCAGTTAAATCTGCTGCAGTTACTACAATGGAGACTCAGATCATGATCAAACCTAGGACACAATAGTTTCTCTAAGATTCATACACTCGATTCAAACATCTGAAAAATGACCTTACTTTTCCTTGGTAATTTTTTTCTGTACAGAAATGCCTCATCTTTGGAAAAATAACAATTTTCATTTGTTGTTCTGTACATATTGACCGATGGCTATATTTGTCAAAGTAAACTCGTAGAAACCTCTTATTTTACATTTAAACCAACAAATATTTGTCTGTTTATTAAGAAATATCATTTTTAAAATAACAATCAGACTCTGTCTTTAAAAATAACATAACAGAATATACCAAAATCAAGAAGTATTTTCATCAAATTATTTAATAAACCAACTGCAGAAATAAAACCTTTGTAAACGTGAGAACTATGGTAAAATATTTTTTCTTTCTTGATTGTTTTCCATGAGGATCAAATTCAGTAGTCAGTCGTAATTGATCTAGCAAGACAAACTTGTTAACCATTACACTACGTTGACGTGCTAGAGTCTTTATTTATAACTGCCAACAACAGTTTTCAGTCCCAATTTATAACAGCCAATTATTCCAAAGCATTCTTCAAAATATTTTTAGATGTAACAGTTTATTGGCAATATGGTTAGAATTGTATATATATATATATATATATATATATATATATATATATATATATATATTATTTTTTGTCATGAGCTCATTAACAATACGTAAAGCTTCTTAGAGAAATCTATTTATCAGCTGTACCATTTAAAGAAAATAGATATATCGAATCGTTTTCAAGAGAAAAAAACTAAGAAAAAAAACCGGGTTTGAAATTCGAATGAAAGATACACTACCGGCCATAATTATTAGGCCACCCCAGTGTTTTAAAAAAAGTATGTATTTCATACTATTCTTTAGTATTTATTGCCAAGGGAATAATTGTAAATGAAAATAGAATGGTTCTTTTGTTAATATTGCACAATAACATGTGCGTCAAATGAATTTATAAATATTTAATAATTACCTATATTGCAATTTCATCAATGAAAGAATGAAGAAAATTTAGGGTGATTCGGACGAGTTCATCTTTGCTTCCTTGCCTTGTAAAATTTTGCAAAGTAACAATAACAAAAGAGCCATTCTATTTTCATTTGGCAATACATACTAAAAATAGTATAAAAATCCATCATTTCTTTTAAAAAAACTTGAGTTCACTAATAATTATGGCCGGTAGTGTACGTATTTTCATTTCTGCCTTGCGAAAATAATACAACCACATTACGCTGCACACTGCCATACCCGAGTCAATATATCACGACACTGGTATGCCATAGTGATTGAAGCAAGGAACTCAAAACACCCTTGAGACAATCACTCGACCGCATCTATTTTATCTTTGCTGGCCGTAGTAGCGAATGCCCGTTACCCCCATAGCCAAACACAAACGCCCCTTCGCTATTTATTTGTCCCCTAAATACCAACTGTCTCTTTCCGTTTCGGTATTTCTTAAAACTTTCTCGTTGTTTACATGTTCTCTTCATGGCAATCTCAGCACCATTCTGCCGAGCCATATCTCTTCTGCCTCACGTTTCTTCTTAAACTATGAGAAACTTGTTCGTCATTCACTGAGATCGCGTTGACTGAAATCGGGTTCAACCCAAGCAATGTATTAAAACCACAACGACCCAAGGGTTTACTAGGGGTGAAAGCATTAGAAAACAAAAATATTTCTAAGAAGAAAAAGAAAAGAAGAGTAATCACGAGGACAGTAGATAGCGATTGACTTTGCTTTTAAGTGTTTCAGATTCAATTTAGCTGGGAAGTATGGAATCAAAAGGGATTTCCACAAGCGAGAAGTTGAAAAAAAAAAAAAAGTTAGCATAGAACTTACGGTTACATTTTGACAATTCATCTGTAACTTAATAATTTTTGGCAGTCTAACAAAGCACATGGATTTTTAGTCTAGGTACCATGTTGTGGCACAGTGTATATCGGCTCGGAACGAGAAACCGTTGAGCCGAGTTCGAATTCCAGTTGAATCCATTGTATTCACTTACGCTCAAATACCCTTGGGAAAGGTATTAATCCGTCACTTCCCTCCAGTTATGAGTTAAATAATAAGACAGATTGGGTTTTATAGCTTTGGCTGGAAACCAGTCTACCACAGAAAGCAATGGCAACCTACTGCTGGATAATATTCTCCCCAGTCAGTCATGACTCTTTTGAGACATGATCGATTAAAGCGTGTATCAAGTATGGCACTTAACTGACTGACTGAATATAATAGTTGGATTCATGATTAAAGCTTCTACTGGTCATTAAGTGGGGGATCAGTTTTCTATTGTTATGAAGTAATAAACCGATCCCCCACTAATTACGAAATAATAATATAATACGGTTCTTCTCCCTCTAGCTATGTGTCAAATAACAGGACAGATTGTGTTCTATATCCTTGGCAGGCAATCAGTCTTCCGCAGAAAGCAATGGCAACTTACTGCGGGATAATCTTCTGACCAGTCAGTCATGTCTCTTTCGAGACATGATCGCCTAAAGCGTGTATCAAGTATGGCACTTAACTGAATGTCCATAGTGAAAAACTTATCCAAAGTGTTGCAATGAACGGATTTATAGAAACGGCATAGGAAAGCAACTTTACAACAGTGGAAAATAACGCCAGATCAGGACCAATAATATTGCAGATTCTTCTTTAGAATTTATCGAGGATCTCCAAGATATATAGGAGCAACAGACCATGTTTTGTAAAGAACATTTTAAACAGGGAAGAATAGTAGACATATTGATAAGCAGGTTAGTTTCTGAAGAGAATTTTTTTTATAATCATATCGCTCCAAGCAAGGCATTTTACTGCCACTGTTTTGTAGGGGGGTTACATAGGAGGAAAGTTATGAGAAAGAGTGACAGGTTATAGGGGGTGTCAGGATGTGGGTAAGAGAAGGATGAGAATATTGATGAGAGTAAAGTGGGCGGAGAAAGGAGCATGCGAGAGAGAGAGAGAGAGAGAGGATGCATGTCAGTGAGATAAGAGATGACTATTGACTTTACATTTAAAGATAGATAGATAGATAGATAGATAGATAGATAGATAGATAGATAGATAGATAGATTATTTTCATAATCATATCGCTCCAAGCAAGGCATTTTACTGCCACTGTTTTTCAGGGGGTTACATAGGAGGAAAATTATGAAAAAGAGTGACAGGGTATAGGGGATGTCAGGGAGGGGGTAAGAGAAGGATGAGAATACTGATGAGAGTGAAGTGGATGGAGAAAGGAGCATGAGAGAAGATGCATATCAGTGAGATAGGGAATGACTATTGACTTTACATTTAAATTCTTGGAGATTATATCTATCTATCTATCTATCTATCTATCTATGGTTTTTGTTTATAATCATATTGCCCCAAGCAATGCATTTGGCTGTCACTATTGTGCAGAGGGTTACATAGGAGGAAAGTTATCAGAAAGAGTGACTGTTTATAGGAGGTGTTAAGAAGTGGGTAAGAGAAGGGTGGGAATACTGATGAGAGTGGAGTGGATGGAGAAAGAAGCATGAGAGAAAGGATGCAGGTCAGTGAGAAAGGAGATGACTATTGACTTTACATTTAAATTCTCAGAGATTATAGCTGTCGGGAAAGCAAGTAAATGGAAGGGAATTCCAAAGGCAGGATGTGCGAGAAAAGAAGTTGATGAAGTAGAATTTGCGTTTACAATTTATTGATTTTACAGTAAAAGGGTGCGACCTTGTTGCTAATCTTGTGGCTCGAGTGAATTTATATATAGGAGGCGGCAATGAGTTAAGTTCATCGGAGCAGAAGCCGTGAAAATATGTGTAGAAGAGACACAAGGAAGCTACATTGCGCCGGTGAGAAAGTGACTGTATCTCAGTTGGCAAGTCGTGATCTATTACATTACAGATTCTTCGTTGGATTCTCCGTTGCTATAGCAACGGACCTTTAACTCACACGACACAATGTACTAAGACTCTGAAGAGATGACCTAGAAAAAATTCAATAGAGTGTTTTATAACATGTCAGCCGTGAATGATAACTCAAAAGGCGCAACGGGCCACTTTTCTGGTAGTAAGCATCAGCCATGATATGGAAGGCAGAAAGAGAACTCACAGATTATTAATAGATAGGAATTTATAATTAACATACCATCCTTTGCTTCTGTTGACAATGAAATGAAGATCTTTTTCATACCAATCGCCAATTTGTCATGAGCGAACTCAGTATCGAGACGGTCATACGAGTGTTTATATCACATTGCATTTAAGCACTTTTTTAGATTATTAGATGGAATTTAAAATTAACAGACCATCCTTTGCTTCTGTTAACAACGAAATGAAAGTCTTTTTTACATCAATCGCCAATTTGTCATGATCGACACTCAGTTACTATCGAGACAATCATACGAGTGTTTATACCATACAACATTTCAGCACTTTATTTTTTTCTAATGTAATTTTCCTGTTCTTAATACTTTGTTTATACTTTGAAAAGCACCTTTCGATATTCTAACTCCTTCGGATTTCATTGTCATATTATATATCGTCTATTATGAAACTCTCGGGTTCTGTACTTTCTTCAATTTGACGTTTAAAAATCAACATTCTAATGATTCGAATCGTAATTTATTATAATCAATCACCATCTACTCCCGCATCAGTAAGAAATCTGGCGAGGCGGACAAAGAAAACTTTGCTGCTGATCTTGTGGAGGACTTCCACTTATTGGTGGTAAGAAGTGGTTTCTTAAATGTCAATTCCTCTAAAACAAAACTTCTATCTGTCAACCATCACAGGCAATCTCTCCTGCCACACATAAGCATAGACCAAGCAAGTGAATGGAATCAATATTAATGAATCAATAGCTAAATCAACATGATCGCCCAAGCGGTGTATCACATATTGCATTAACTGACCGGTCAAACTTTAGATAATACGACCCTGCCAGTTTGAAGACTTCTTAATATATGCTTATATATATATATATATATATATATATATATATATATATATATATATATATATTATAATCGTGTCGCCCCAACCAAGGCATTTTACTGCCACTGTTGTGCAGGGGATTACATAGGAGGAATGTT
Organism: Ascarosepion bandense; assembly: GCA_037127315.1. NCBI lineage: Eukaryota > Metazoa > Mollusca > Cephalopoda > Sepiida > Sepiidae > Ascarosepion > Ascarosepion bandense. Next base: position 1,348,179 of record JBBBDQ010000532.1, on the reverse strand, counting down.
GAGGAGTGAGAGGTTGCAGGAGGTGTCAGGAAGAGAGTAGGAGAGGGAAGAGATTACTCATGAAAGAGATTGGGGTGGACTAGGAGGAATGTTATGAGGAGTGAGAGGTTGCAGGGGATGTCAGGAAAAGAGTACTGATGATAGTGGGGTGGATGTAGAAAAGCATGAGAGTGGGGATGTAAGTTAGTGAGACAGGAGATGACTATTGACTTTACATTTAAACTCCTGGAGATTGTAACTATCAGGAAATCAAGTATGCGGAAGAGAATTCCACAGGCGTGAAGTGCGAGAAAAGAAGCTGATGGAGTAGAATTTGCATTTGCAATTTATATTTTAGCTGCTGTCATTCCGCATTTCAGAAATCACTTCACTTTCCTAAGGTACTTAATAATTCGCAAGTTATGGAACACTAGTGTAAATACCTCCACTCATTTACCAAAAACATGGCATAATATGATGTTAAAAGAACTCAAACATAATAAAAACAAAGTTTTATCATCAAAATGTTTATGATATTATTAAGAGGAAAGATCAAAATTTGTTGACATTATTTTTTTTAATTTTGAATCCTTTCTAATGCGTTCCAAATTTGTTTTTTTTTTCCGTCTGCGATTCACCCCATGTTTACGTAAGTTTACTACTGTGGCAAACGTAATATTATGCAAGCGCTTTATTGGTGTTGAAAAGCACATTAATTTAGAAATTCTTGCAAAAATCTACTAAATGTCTGGTTCCAATGAAACTTTCAGATTTTATTAAAAAATGAATGAAGTTATCTATTAAATTATTGTTTTTGGAAAATCTTGAAATACGAAAAGTTTTGTTCACATCTTTTACCCCCACTCCAGTTAATTGCATGAAACTTCTAGAATTCATTATGGATTCCAATTTTTTTTTAGTTGAATGAAAAACTCATTTGAGAATGTAAATCATGTAATTTTCCGAAAATCTGTCCGGAATAGAAAAATTAAAAACCTACGCCATTTTTAATTTAGATAAACTTTTAATAGATTTTAAAAATGATATATTTTAGGGCTATCATATTCTAGAAAAGAATTCGATGAATAATACATTTTTATAAGAATTGTTTTCGTGTTTACCTAGTTAATTATGATGATTAATAAAGTTTCAAACATCTTTTAAATTACTTCCAATTACTCACTGTCTTCGTTTATTAATTTTTTAAATAAAGACTATATTTACAAATCGAAAATTGAAATGCTTAATACACATAATTTCGAATTAGGATTTTAAATATAATTTTGAATTCTTTATGTTAAACAGCAATTTTCTAATTATGGGGACTTATCATTAAAAGATCATATGATTCAATGACGGTTTTCCTTGCGAAACGTTTATTCAGACTATGTAAATTTTTGTTACCATATTTCCAGATGTGTAAATTGATTAATAACAGAATCTGCTATCATCTACGTGAAAGCTCAACGAAATTGCTAAATATGAAATAATTTTATTCAAAATATTATGCCATAAACAATTAATTTGTCTCAAATCAGATTAATTTAACGTTAAATTTGATAATTTTCTCAAAATAACGTGTCACATATGTATATTTTATCTTGCAAGACTTTTAAAACCGAGAATTAACTTTTGTTTACAAATGTGTCGATCGCTCAAAAAATGGCCGAAAAAATGAAAATATTTTTTTTATCTCAAAATTTTAGATTCCAGTGGATATAATTTTTGTTTAAAATACACCAGAGTATTTTGCTTACTGCAAATAGTTAATTTAATCAAAAATGTGTTGGGGTACCTTTTCCCAATGGGCTTCTCTATAGAGAAGCCCATTGGGAAAAGATACTGTAACCAAATTGTTTCATGTTTCGTTAAGAAGGTGTAAAGCTTCTTTTGAAATTGGCAGTGGTTCCAACGCAATCAACCAAAAAGACAATTTCGACAAAAATAATTATTTTACAAGTTTTATCAGCCCTGTTAAGCTTTTGCTACACGAACCATATTAACACCTGCTCCTTAATTATAATTCATTTTTGACCAGTTTTTCGTCACTCTTTAATTTCATTTGCTTTTTAATCGCAACGCGCAAAACCTAATTATAACTTTCAATGTTTCATTTCCAAATACGAATACCACTTGCGCATAAAAACAAATTCGTCAGCGTTGAGAAACAACTTGCAGGCAATTATCTTTATCTTCTATTTATCTTCGTCCTCTTCCTCTTTCTTTTTCTTTTTCTTATTCTTCTTTGTCTTCTTCTTCACTTTCTTCTTTTTCTTCTTCCTCTTTTTCTCCTTCTTTTTCTTCTCCTTCTTCTTTTTTCTATTTTTTGTCCTTCTTTTTTTCTTCTTTTTTTCTTCTCCTTCGTCGTCGTCTTCTTTTCCTTTTTCTATTTCTTCTACTCCTCCTCCTTCTTCTTCTTTTTCTTGTTTTTCTCCCCTTCTTCCTTTTTCCTTTATCTTTCTTACCTTCTTCTTGTTTTTCTTTTCCTTCTTCTTCTTCACCTTTTTTACTTCTTCTCCCTCCTTATTCTTCTTCTTCATTTTTTCTTCTTCTCCTTCTTCTTTTTCTACTTCGTCTTCTCTTTTTTCTTCTTCTGATTCTTCCGCTATTCCTTCCCCTTTTCCTTCTTTTTTCTTCTCTTACTTCTTCTTTTTCTTTTTCTTCTCCTCCTTCTTTTCTTTCCACTTTTTCTTTTTTCTTTCCTTCCTTCTTATTTTTCTTCTTCTTGTTTTTCTCCTTGTTCTTCTCCTTTTTCTTTTTCTACTTCCTCTTCTCCTTCTTTTTTGTTCTTTTTCCTCCTTTTTCTCCATTTTCTTCTTTTTGTACTTTTCATTCTTCTTCTTCTTCTTCTTCTTCTTCTTCTTCTTCTTCTTCTTCTTTTTCATTATGTGCAGTGTGCCTCCAGAACGTAGGCGATCGCAGCTTTCCACAATTTCTTGTACTTCGTAGCTTTAAACAAATATTTCTGTTATTTCCCAAAAACCTTCTTCCGCTAATCCCTTACACAAGAGCACCAAGTAGGTCATCCGTTATTGTCCCTGTTGCCTTTAATCAGTCCTGCGAATATCTAAATTTCCAAGTACTCTTTCCTCATTACGTTTCCCTTTTGTTTCCATTTTGTCTAAAATTTCGTCGTTGCTCACATATTATATCCAGGCTATCCTCAATATCCATCACTAGAACACAAGTTTCGTTGCTTCAAGTATCTTCTTCATCTTTGAGGAGATTGTCCAGTATTTACAGCCATATAGGAAAACAGAGATCACCTAACGGTTCAGTACATTTATTTCCTAACTGATTTTTTCTGTTTCTAAATATTCCGCATAAGTTTTGGAATGTATCTTTGGCTGGGGGAAGAAGATATGGGTTAATTGCTTTCACCAGGTGATTTGTGCGAAAGTGAATGCAACGGATGCAACTGGAGTTCGAACTCGGCTCTGATATTTCTCATTTCGAGCCGATATCTATTGAACATCCTTGAAATTGTAATACGAGGGCCATTCAATAAATAAGTCGAATTTTTCGGTAGAAGGACTTCTGCAAGGGTCATTCAATAAATACGTCGAATTTTTCAGTATAAGGACTTCTGCGAGGGTCATTCAATAAATAAGTCGGATTTTTCGGGATAAGGACTTCTGCGAGGGTCATTCAATAAATAAGTCGGATTTTTCGGGATAAGGACTTCTGCGAGGGTCATTCAATAAATAAGTCGGATTTTTCGGGATAAGGACTTCTGCGAGGGTCATTCAATAAATAAGTCGGATTTTTCGGTAGAAGGACTTCTGCAAGGGTCATTCAATAAATACGTCGAATTTTTCAGTATAAGGACTTCTGCGTGGGTCATTCAATAAATAAGTCGGATTTTTCGGGATAAGGACTTCTGCGAGGGTCATTCAATAAATAAGTCGGATTTTTCGGTATAAGGACTTCTGCGAGGGTCATTCAATAAATAAGTCAGATTTTTCGGTATAAGGACTTCTGCGAAGGTCATTCAATAAATAAGTCGGATTTTTCGGTAGAAGGACTTCTGCAAGGGTCATTCAATAAATACGTCGAATTTTTCAGTATAAGGACTTCTGCGAGGGTCATTCAATAAATAAGTCGAATTTTTCTGGATAAGGACTTCTGCGAGGGTCATTCAATAAATAAGTCGGATTTTTCGGTATAAGGACTTCTGCGAGGGTCATTCAATAAATAAGTCGGATTTTTCGGTAGAAGGATTTCTGCGAGGGTCATTCAATAAATAAATCGAATTTTTCAGTATAAGGATATCTAATACAGATAGAAGCTTACTTTTGTTTTCAAAGTAGTCTCTCAGCATTGTCACACACTTTCCCCATCTGTGCACAAGCTTTCGTATTTCCTCAGCGTAAAAATCTTTGGACTGATGTCTCACCCAATCGCTCACAGCACTTTTGACTTCATCGTCACTTTCAAACTTCGTGCCTCTCGTGAACGCTTTTAAGGGACCAAACAGGTAAAAGTCTGAGAAAGGTCTGAGTTGTAAGGGGCATGAACCTCTTTTGTTTGGCACCCACCGGCAGCTGACCTTCGAGTAGGCAAGTTCATCATGGATAATTCTGTGTCCCGTCCCAACAGATAGGCTCAAAGACCTCGCAATGTCATCCACTGTCACCCTTCTGTCAGACTGAACGAGGTCATTGACTGATTCGATCACCTCAGGATACCTCACTTTTATAGGCCTTCCAGGCCTGTTTTCGTCCTCAACACTGCTCCGTCCTTCTTTAAACAATTTGGCCTACTTGTAGACATTGTTTTGGCTGAAACATGTAGCACCATACACAGTTGACATTCTCCTAAGATTTTCAACCCTTCAGCAACCAAAAACTTGATAATTGACTTCTGTTCAATTCTGGAGCATTCTTATTGGTCAGCCATCTTTGTTAATCTCCAAAACACTCAAAATATTTTTCAATCTGCAAAAAAAATCAAATCCCTTTGAAAAGAAAGTAAAGGAAAAAACTTTTTAAAAAGTAAGCTTCTATCAGTATTAGAAGTCCTTATGCCGAAAAATTCAACATTTATTAAATGACCCTCGTAGCTGTATAAAATTATAGTGGTAATGCAATCTTAAAAAAATGAATTAACACTATTATATCTGCTACTACTACTTGGACAATAAAATCAATATGAAAGAAAATCTAAGCAAAATTTATATTTTTTAAATATATTTATTATAAAATGCTTCTCTGTATATTCTCTTATTGCTTTGTCCTTTTTCGCAGCCATCTTCCGTTTTTCCCACGTTTATTCTTTTCTACCCAAGATGTTTGACGCTACTTTTTATTTAAACCCTAGTATCATTTCTATTTTTTTTTTGTATTCAGTTTCTTTCTTCGTATTGCAGTTTCGATTTACATCTGTTCTTTGCCGTCTCCCATTTCTTGCATCTTTTCTCCTTGCACTCTCCGCCTGTTTTTTTTTTTGCGTTTGTTTATCATTGATTGATTCTAGGTGTGCTTCAGTGCAGTCTATGCACGTCGAACCCATGAAGACAGAGAAGCTGCCGCGAAGTACACACTGCCAGACGCACACACCTCTTATCAAAATGAGGGCAGAGTCACAACAACGACGTCAACAAAAATAATTACACGAATAAAGGCAGACAGCAGATATAATGCTCGTCGTAAAGATAGTTCTGTGTCTGTCGTTAGAGGGCATTAGGGTCATTTCGTATTAACTACCATAAAATAAGCTCCTGTTATCTATCTATCTATCTATCTATCTATCTATCTATCTATCTATCTATCTATCTATCTATCTATGTCGGTCTCTTCGTTATCTATCTATCTATCTATCTATCTATCTATCTATCTATCTATCTCATGTCTCTCTCTCTTTCTCTCTCTCTCTCTCTTTCTTTCTTTCTTTCTTTCTGTTTCTTTTAAATTTTTATGCAGCTGGGTTTGGGAGAGATACCAAGAAAAATATTTAGAGCCACAAGAGACAGGGCCAAGTGCAATTCCATGATTGCATTCTGAAAGGACACGGCACATATAGAATATATATATATATGTGTGTGTGTGTGTGTGTGTGTGTGTGTGTGTGTGTGTGTGTGTGTGTATATATATATAAGTGTGTTTTCACAGCTATCATTTCGTGTGGGTTTAATTATCATATATATATATATATATATATATATATACTGTAATGGTTGTTACAATGTTTTTAAATTCATAGTATCACTACACAAAAAATTTCTCATGTTTCGAAGCCAGCCCATTATGTTTTGGCTTCATCCTCAGGTGATTTTTTTCTATTGTATTGTAATAGCTGTCATAACTGGGTGTATTTTTCTATACTTCTGAGATGAGGTCGTATTTACAGTATTTACATTATACGGTTTATTAAAGAGAAATAACTCATGACTTCTGATCAAGGCATTACTACACAAGAAATAAAGATCATATACCCCAGTAATTGTAATAAAGTGTGTCAGTTCGAAAATTTTAGCACCTGAAGAAGGCTGGAGTGTACAACGGCCGAAATGTCATACAAATGGCAACAAGGACGATAGTCCGAATAATGTAAATACTGGGTGTATTTATTTTCATATTTATATAGGATTAGTCAATAATTTTTTTTCTTTTTTCTTGATTGATTGCGTAAGGATTATTGTAGTTCAAATACAAGAAAAAAGCGTTCTCTAATATCAATATTCAATATACAGACCTTTTTAATCAAACAAAAGCCTGAAGATGGAGGATACTGTCTCTCATTTTGGTCGTCTATGTTTAATTTTGTAAATCAAGTTTCGACTCAAGCACGATTCTTTTTGCATTTTATGTAAAACAAATCATGTGAATGACCGACATTATCAAATAATAAATTCTCACATAGCCGTTTACTTATCTCTAATTTAGTTCTAATAATGCATTCCTCTATTAATGTATGGAGGATGTGCGTTGTAGTGCAATGGATATCGGCTTCGAACGAGAAATTGGGAAGCCGAGTTCGAATTCCAGCTAAATTCATTTCATTCACTTACGCGCAAATGCCATTGGGAAAGGTATTAATCCGTCTATTCCTTCCAGTTATGGGTTAAATAACAGGACAGATTGGGTTCTTGGTCGGCAATCAGTCTACCGCAGAAAGCAATGGCAACCTATTGCAGGATAATCTTCTGCCCAATCAGTCATGTTTCTTTCGAGACATGATCGCCCAAGCGTGTATCACGTATGCCACTTACCTGAATGTATTCCTATTTCTTAATACTTTGCTTAGTTTATGAAAGTCATGGAGAGATTGTCCAATGCTTTTACCCACAGGGCTATGCGTCCTTGAAGACATATGGCCCCCTGGATAACAGTGTTGGTTGCATCCATTGACAGAAGAGGTGAAATTAAACTTAGAGAGTTGAGCTAAAGGGTGATAACTGAAAGATCCGAAAGTAATATGACACATGGAACGAGAACAAACTACCCCATTGAACGAAATAAAAAAATCAGTTCGAAAGTCCAATCACCTGTAGAAGGTTTATAAAACAGCCAAAACATATAGAAACAAAGATGAGGAGAACAGCCCGAACAATGTAAATAATGTAAATAACTACAATACCTCATCTCAAAAATATAGACAGTTCCTGAAGAAGACCGGAACATGCAACATTCAAAATAAAATGTTCGAAATTCCAATCAGCTGTAGAAGGCCGAAGCGTAAAACGGCCGATACATAAAGATGAGGACAATAGTCTGAACAATGTAAATAACCTAAAAAATTACAATAATTCATCTCAGAAATATAGACAGATATTGAAGATGAATATGGCGACAAAGAGGAGGAAAAGAATCCGAACAACGTAAATAGTTTAAAAAATACTAATTTCTTTGTTTTTAACTATATTTTTCTATCTCTTAATATTTGCTTAGAATGTCGTGCCGATTACTTGTCGGTGATGGAGAGGTTGTGGTGAGTGGGAAAAACTTTGCGTTTAGCAAACCCATATGTTTACTAAAAAGCAAAAAATTCTCACCGAAGGATTTTGGAGGGAGAAATTACTTTCTTTTACTAGAAAATTGCTTATTCTTGTCAATTCCTGATTTGTCAATTGCTGGGCCAATGAAAAGTCAGAGGCACATCCTGCTTTTTCAAAATTGTTTATACGATTTGTGACTGTCAACTGTTAAATACGTCATATTTCAGAAATACGATATATTTTTAACAACCTAAATTTCGGAGGGAGAATTTATTATTTTACCCGGAAATTGAACATTCTTGTCAATTGCTGATTTATCAATTGCTGAGCCAATGAAAAGGCAGAAGCATTTTTTTTCAAAATTAGTGATTATACTGGTTTATAAAAGCATATTACCACTACACAAAATTTCCATGTTTCGGAGCACAACCGCTCCTCTTCGACTGATATATGGTACTGAAATTAAATGGTGGAAACGATTTATTTTGGGGAATGTGATACTTAGGTGAAGTGGAGGATAGGAATTTAGTATGTCTAAGCTGGTCCGTCAGCAGTTTGTAACCACAGAGATGTAGATTTGGGTTAGGAGAGTGGGACGAGGTGGCTTAGTCCTGGACAGTTTTTAGTTTTGTCCGAGTAAATCGGAATAGTGGGAGCTTAGCTTTTTTAAATGGGTAGACAATTTTTATTTGACTACTATCTATAAGTGGATGAAATAGAGTGACTATTTAGTATTGTATAGGTTTATTTTATTTTATTAATACGTCTTATTTCACAAATACGATATATTTTCAACAACCTGTGTGGCTGTTTATTAAGTAGGTTTTTTTTTTTGGTAGGATCTTAATTGTTATTCTTAAATTATTGGCCTATTATTTTACACTTGTTATGTTGCATATTCACTAACATTTATTTGCTCACTCATATTTATTCTTCAGTATTTCGCTTCGATAAAATCGATGATCATTTGTAGTTCTTTTTACTCATCACTGGTGCCCCCTAAATACGAATTTGAACGAGATACTAGATTAGCAACTAGATCCCACTCTTTTACAGTGAAACCGATAAAATGCAGCCCTAACTTCTACTCCAACAGTTTCTTTCCTCGCACTTCCCGACTGTGGAATTCTTTTCCACACGATTGCTTCCCCGACAGCTACAATCTCCAGGAGTTTAAATGTAAAGTCAATAGACACCTCCTAACACACTAACCTGCTCCCATTTTATCAAACACTCTTCCCATCTGCCCAACCCTCATCCTCGGTATCCTTACTCATCTGTCACCTTCCTCCTGACATTCCCTATGTCTAACCACTCTTTCTCTTTACCTTCCCCTATGTAGCCCCTTGCACAAAAGTGGCAGTGGAATGCCTTGCTTGGGGTGAAATGGTTAAAAAAAAACATGCATTATTTTTTAAGATCCTCTGTATCCTTACTCATCTGTCACCTTCCTCCTGACATTCCCTATGTCTAACCACTCCTTCTCTTTACCTTCCCCTATGTAGCCCCATGCGCAATACTGGCAGTGGAATGCCTTGCTTGGGGTGAAATGGTTAAAAAAAAACATGCATTATTTTTTAAGATCCTCTGTATCCTTACTCATCTGTCACCTTCCTCCTGACATTCCCTATGTCTAACCACTCCTTCTCTTTACCTTCCCCTATGTAGCCCCATGCGCAATAGTGGCAGTGGAATGCCTTGCTTGGGGTGAGATGTTTAAAAATAAAAAATCTTGACTTAAATTTCTTTTCGATTATAATATTCATGGATATTCAGTTGCACTTCATTCATATAGATATTCACCCGCATTTCTTTTTCAACACACTCGCTACAATGAAGGATGCATTCTTCTATTTCCCTAAATGTTGAGCCAATGATGGGAATTAGACCTTTTCTCCACAAGTAATCAAACCAATCGAGTAAAAGTAGCTTAAAATCAACGCCATGACAGGGAAGGAAGGACATCGGCTCCAGAAAAAAGAATCTTGAGAACTAAGATACCGAACGATGAAATGAATGAAGCCTAAATAATGATAACAATGAAAACTCAATCGATTTTCAAACACACTTCGTCAATATTGCTATTCGGCGCATGGGTAAGTGAAATGAAATAAGATACTCTATTTTGGCATTAACTAAGATATTAAAAAGTCTTTGTTGCTATTTTGTCTTGCTTCATATATATATATATATATATATAATACTGATAATAATAACAATAATAATAATAATAACGATAAGCCAAGAACCAAATATTGCGGCAAAAAATATGAAAATGATAGCCAAGGATAAAACTCTTGAATAGATGAAACAACGCTGGCAAGACAAACCTCTGTATGGCCAATATCCCGAACGTGCCAATAAATCCAGTGTTGATAAAGTTAATACTCATCGATGGTTACGTGCATCTTGATTAAAGCCTGAAACTGAAGGCTTTATTCTTGCAGCGCAAGACCAAAGTCTTTTCACTAGAAACTTTCAGGCAAATGTTATACATAAAAATATGGATCCAAAACAAACTCGGAGGGGAAAAAAGGGAAGTAAAAAAAGAAACAAACTACGTACTTGAACATACGTCAAAATAACCGTAGGAAAAACAACCCGAGACGAGAACCCTAACACGAAAGCGCTCAATACAATAGTAGAGCAACAAAGAAAGAATAAATCTAAGAGCCAACAGACCTACCTAGGTTTCACCCTACGGCTCGTCAGGTTAAGCCGAATTACCCTGACGATTTGTTTGTTGGCTCTTAGATTTATTCTTTATATATATATATATATATATATATATAGTGTAATAGTTGTTACACTGGGTTATAAAAGCATATTACCACTACACAAAATTTCCATGTTTCGGAGCACAACCGCTCCTCTTCGACTGATATATGGTACTGAAATTAAATGGTGGAAACGATTTATTTTGGGGAATGTGATACTTAGGTGAAGTGGAGGATAGGAATTTAGTATGTCCAAGCTGGTCCGTCAGCAGTTTGTAACCACAGAGATGTAGATTTGGGTTAGGAGAGTGGGACGAGGTGGCTTAGTCCTGGACAGATCACTTTTTAGTTTTGTCCGAGTAAATTGCAATAGTGGGAGCTTAGCTTTTTTAAATGGGTAGACAATTTTTATTTGACTACTATCTATAAGTGGATGAAATAGAGTGACTATTTAGTATTGTATGGGTTTATTTTATTTTATTAATATAATATTCATTTTTTTTATTTTGTAGATTAAACATGGATATTAATTCACATTTGGAGAGGATTATTTTATCTGAGTAAGGCCACAATACTTCGAATAGGTAAATAATTTTAACTGTAAGTTGATTCTTTTTATTTTATATTAGAGTACGAGTTATAACTGACACCTTTTGATTAATTAAATTTTAACGAAAAATATTTTCGATGTTTACATCGCACTGTTAATTCATCCCTACGGTTCAATAGTTCACCATTGTTAGGGTACATATATTGTGCAACTTTCACAATTCGTAGCATTTGTATATTTTTTAAATTGCTCAATACGTAGTAGACCAATATTTATAGTCATATTTTTTATCATTGGTATTTATAAGTCACCCTCCTCAACTGATTTCTCAGTGTACCCCGTGCAATCTCCGGATCACGTTTGTGATTACGCTATCGATACTGAAACTTCAGCTAGACAATCTTCTTGCGCAACTTCCGCAGGAAATTTCCGCCGTTAACGGTCGAACATAAGAAAGGGTTAGAATTCTCAGTGCAGGTACACTAAACCGAAAGAAAAACGTCGAAGATATAGAAATAACCGTAATCATTTGTCGCGTTGATTGTTATATATTTGAAATAACGTCTTATAACGTAAATAAGTTATAGCAAAAACGTTTTATAATGTCAATAAGTTACTGCAAATCACCTGAAGACACCACATGGTAGAAAACTAGGTTACTTAATAACTCGTTTACAAATGAAAAATAATCAAACTTCTACAATATAATAGTATTGAACACTTGTTGATTAAACTGTGTACTGGCCTTATTGAATTATGACGAAAAACTAGGTATATATATATATATATATATATAGACAAGTTTTGTCTATTAATTTTGTATATATATATATATATATATATATATATATATCCCAGAGATAGAATCGCCGACTGACGCCACTTGGGTTAAAAGCAATCGGATGTCTAACCGTACTGATGAGATGTGATACAGCGAAACAGATCTGTCTGCGGATGACTATTTACGCTCTCACACCCTGATTGAGCACTCTGGAAAAATGGTAGACTTTGAAAAACACTAGCTACTCTGGCATGTACGCATCGCTCATTCACTAATGAATTAGAGCACTCTGGCTATTGGGCGTGGATAATAACAATATACATGCTAAAAAGTCTGCCATCTTTTACCGTGCGCCCATGGCCCAGAGGTAGAATCGCCGACTGACAACACTTCAGTCGGGCTTCAATCCTGGGTTAAAAGCAATCGGAGTCTAACTGTACTGATGAGCTGTGTTACAGCGAAACAGATCTGTCTGCGGATGACTATATATATATATATATATATATATATATATATATATATATATATCCGAGTGGGTACAGAACGAAGAAAGTATATTTTTCCGTCCAAAACATTAATTTAAAACAGTGCTCGATATATGATGTTTAGAGCTGTGAATATTTATTATGAATTAAGTTTTAGAACTTGTACATTATTTTTTAAATATATGTCCTCGACAATCATAATTTTGTTTCAAGGTTGGGTACGTTTCTTCAGGAGGTACAAGCAAAAGCAGTTTTGCTTTTACCTCCCGAAGAAACGTACCTAACGTTGAAACAAACATATGATTTTCAGGACATATATTAAAAAACAATGTACATGTTCTAAAACATAATTTATAATATATATATATATATATATATATATATATATATATCAAGAAAGATGAGCCTATCCAGAATTAGATAGGTACGCAGCAGCTACATTTTCTTTCTGTTGCACAACATGCAAGTAATCCAATCAAATTTTGAACTTTATTCTGATTATTATGCCTAAAATGCAAAATATCTTATTTTTGTAGATTTAATATATAAAAGTCACAAACTGCTTCCCGTGAATAATTACTGACAGCAAGTGCCTGATATATATATATATATATATATATATATATATATATATATCTTACTCGGTGTAAACACCTGAACCTGACTGTAAAAAGCTTAAAGAAAGGTACTGACATTCATACAATTTAGATTCATCAGTTGCATCAACAATTGCTGTCACGTAACGCAAACAATTGTGTAAAGTATTTAAACAATCTTTCCTTAGCTAAGTATAATTGAATTGTTATAGAAATCTGTCACATCTATTATGAACATCTGAGCTTAACTCTCTTCAGAACGTTTTGAATTTTGAGTTTTCTTTCAATAAGACTCTGTCTATCCTACTATTTACCTATAAGAAAAGAAGAAATGGATTCAGATCTTTGCCAATTGTATTCGCACGTAAATAAATGCAATGAAATTTAGCTGGAATTCGAACTCGGCTCGCTGATTTCTCAACCCGAGTCGCTATTTATTACTTCACCGTAGCTTCTTTTAACGTTACACCGAGGAAATTCAAAGTGAAGTACAAGTTCTGCCAGGATTTATTACTTTTGGTCACAGTCTCATAAACATAATATATGCTGATTACACCCCATTGATGAGACAGAGAACTGGAAGAATTCCAAAACAAGTTTGTTACAGGAAAGAGAAAGAACTAATTAACCAGCAATTGTGTGAAGACTAAATATCTGATCGTGAGAAAGTTGGACAGTCGAAGATGAGAATTACGTGCTGTAGACGTTTGAAGTCAAGAAAATACTTTCATTTAACTATATCGAAATTGTTATAACGGAACAACAATAACTGTCATACAGAAATCCGAAGGAGCTTTTGAGCAGCAACACATATCTTTCCAAAAGCGAAGCGATTTATTAAAAAACAACAGAGAGTGCTGAACTGCTAACCAAAATCATAAGGCTAATGAAAATAAAGAAAAAATATATATTTTGTATTCTTTGATCAATCACTCATTTAAGAGTTTTGAAAAATAAAAAAAATAAAAAGTAAAAATAAGAACCAAATACATTTTTAGAATTTAAGAGGGGAAATTTTAATATTGAAAAATTAGGCTAAATAGTAGTTTAACACCAAAGGTTTAATTAATATGAAATAAAATTGGTAACTTTGCGAGACAATAAAAAATCACTGAAGTTGATCTTGGATACTTGACACTGTTTGCCAAAATCTTAAAACTAATAAAAATAAATAAATAATATATGTTAGACTCAACCACTAAGAAAGGGAAAAACTAAAATAAAATAATTTTTTTAATATAAGCATTCTACGATGCGCAGTGGGGCTACAGGGAGAGAAAAAACATGGAACAAGAAATCCCGAAGAAGAGATGGGAGGTGGATGGGATTTCAGGAAGTGGATGGCAGTCATATAGAAAGAGAATGACAATTGACATTGCATTTAAACTTTTGGAGATTGAAGCAAGTATATGGAAGGGAGTTCCACAGACAGGAAATGCGAGACAAGAAACTGAGAGAGTAGAGTTGGGGGCTGCATTTAAATATAGGGAAATTAAGACCATATCTAAAAGATTTTGACCGGCTAGTATTTAGCCTAATTTCCCAGTTTAGGTTCTGTCTACAGACGTAGGATGTGCGTTGTGGTACAGTGGATATCAGCTCGGAACGAGAAATCGGGTAGCCGAGTTCAAATTCCAGTTGAATTCATTGCATTCACTTACACGCAAATACCCTTGGGAAAGGTATTAATCCGTCACTTCCTTCCAGTTATGGGTTAAATAACAGGACAGATTGGGTTCTATAGCCTTGGTCGCAACCAATCTACCGCATAAAGTAATGGCAACCTACTGCGGGATAATCTTCTGCCCAGTCAGTCATGTTTCTTTCGAGACATGATCGCCCAAGAGTTTACCACATATGGCACTTAACTGACTGACTACGGACGTAGACACAGCTGCGAAAAATAAAGTCTCTGATGCGGAGGTTTCAGTTCCTGGATAAATCTTGACCTGCTGTCGAAGTATACACGCTAGTGTTTCCCACGTTAAACCCGCCTTAGTATCACATCTTTTCTCAGTGGGGAGACTTTGTGCAGTTATCGATTTGTGTAATTTTCGCTTTTAAATGCTAAAAAGGTTTCATTTTTTTTATTTACTAGCCCGTCGTTGGTCGGGTTTTTTTAGTCGTTATGTTGAAATGGTAAAGTCAAGTGCTCATTCAAAAAACTCCAGTATGAGGTTGCCGTGACGCGTAAGCTAAAAACTGCGATGTAAGTATTGGTTTTTGTTTTATTTTTAAAACGTGATTCATGATTGGTCAATTTTGCAAATAAACGGGAATGATATATAAAGAATTTGAAGAACGGGGACAGGAGTTATAGGAGCCTGTACTTTAATGCAATGGCATGGTGGCGGAAAAGAAGTGAATGCATTGTTCTTGTAATGTCGGAGGGGTTGGCACCTTGCAGAAAACCTGAAATTATTATGGCATATGATAATGTAGAATTTACAAAAAAGACCCAATTTTTGTTGAAATACAACTAAGCGTTTTAGAGAAATAAACGATAAAAAAAAAACAAAGTTTTCCATTAATTTTTACCACGCCCTTTGGGTCAATTAAAACTTCTTCTCGCATATAAAACAATCAGACCTTGATCTACCAGTGACTCGATTTTGGTTGAGTTTCAGTGAAGCGTCTTGGAGAAATGCAATAAAGTGCGTAAAAGACCACCCGAAATTATTGATTCGAAAAAAAACTTTGTGTACATCAAAGTTTCGGACCTTGATTTACAAGTTACCGGTTTTTGATTAAATTTGCATCAGGCGTCTCGGAGGAAAAGAGTTCGTAAATTATAAGCGTTTCGGTGATTTCTGCCATACATCGTTAATCGATTCGAAAGAATTTTACGTACATCAAAGGTTCTTGTCATACTCGACAACCGACCCAATTTTGGTCGAAATCGACCTAAGGGTTTCGGAGGAGTAAGGTTTGTTAGAAGGGAGACACAAACAGGCAGACAGCATATTTATATGTTTATACAGATTTTCATTTTTCGAAGCTTTATTCAAATAAGTGGCTGACTATAACAACGCAAAAGTATACCTTTATATATATATATATTGGTCTAAATTTACGTCAGCTGTGTATAATATCAATCCTCCTATATTGTAGTAAATACTAGATAATTTCCTCACATATAAATATAAGAACGTATACTCTACAGGAGGATACTGAGAATACTATGAATGAACCATATGAACGATTTGAAAGTTTCAAGGAAAATGGAAAAATACATTTATATTGAAAAGAAAAGAAAGCGACAGTTGAATATTTTGAACCAGGAAATGAAGAAAGCAGACTTGAGGAATTTGAAACAATTTTTATTTGAAATCGTTTATTACGGTCCACACAAGATGAGTGTTTTTTCTTCCAAAAATTAATTTTACTGAAACATTTTGTTTAAAAGTTTAATATCTATTTTCATAAGTGTTTCTTTTTGTGTTAAGATATTTATTTGTATGGGAAACTGTGTTGGTCAGAAATTCGGGACTGAGTAATATGTTTATCGTGTAATCTATACTGATCCAAGTACGAGACTTTTACCCAGAAGAAAAATGATATGGTAATGTTGTAAACTTGAAAAGGGACCGCGAACGAAGGTTTGTTGAGGAGGGTATCCCTAGGTGAGTATCTCATCTTCGTCGCAAATTTGATGTGGGGCATCTTCGTCGCCAATTTGATGTGGATCCGAAACTCGGACAACGGATAATAGGTTTGATATATTGTATGTAACAAGGAAAAATATAACTACAAGAGTGGCAGTAAGCTGAGCCAACATGGCGGGCTGCTCCCAGAACTACTGCCCTGGGAATATAAATCTTATGGTTTAACTAATGACTGGGAAAGTCCGTAAGTGTCAGTGGTTACGCACCCACGACAGTCACCAGTTTGATGTGGCTCAGATAGTGGGGCCACGAAAGAATAACTCGGACAATGGATAATAGGTTTAACATATTGTATTTAACAAGGAAAAATATAACTACATAAGTGTCAGTGGTTACGTGCCCACAAAAAAAGTATACTTTTAAAAATCAAAAACAATTTCTTTCTTGGCGTTTTTAACATAATCTGAAAAATTTTACTTCTTATTTGGTGCCTCCAACAAGTCCTATATCCAGATTTGCAATTTGTCTTTTTGGATGATATTCCTCTGAATACGATATAATAATTTCAGCATGAGTATAAAAATACGCCTTTTTTCATAGATTTTCACCTAACTTGCTATCGTTCATCGTGCAAATCATCTGTGGTTGACAAATACAAGAGTCAGAAGAAAAAAAGATAATTCAAATACCTAAATTAATATTAAGAAAAGAAATGTCATTAAATAATGCCCCTATCACTTGTCGCTCTTAATATTTTTTTGTATCTCTCTCAAATCCCGCTTCGCCACTCGTTTACTCAAGCCCAGCAAATATATTTCATGTTGCTTTCTCCTGTCTCTTTTCCTCTCTTTCCGTCCTGTGAGTATCGGATTCTCCAAACCTTTCGTCATTATTTCGTGTCTTAGAAATCTCGTCTGTCTCTTCCTGATTTTAAGTATATGTTTTCTTCTGGTCATTGCTTACGTGCTTGGTCACTGATACCCAGTAGCTTCCTTCTTTAGAATCACATTCCTGTTGCTTCATCCTTGAAAAGATCGTTCAAAACAAGGACAGATATCCCAGAGCAGTCCAGTATTCATTTCTTTGTTTCTAATGAGATTTCCCTGCCTCTCAAAACTCTTGAAGGAATACACAACAAATCAGTCAGTTAAGTACCATACGTGAAACGTGACTGACTGGGCAGAAGATTATCCCGCAGTAGGTTGCCATTGCTTTCTGCGGTGGACTGTTTACCGACCAAGGCTATAGAACCCAATCTGTCCTGCTATTTAACCCATAACTGGAAGGAAGAGACGGATTAATACCTTTCCCAAGGGTATTTGCGCGTAATTGAACGCAATGAATTCAACTGGAATTCGAACTCGGCTCCACCGATTTCTCGTTCCGAGCCGATATCCACTGGACTACAACGCACACAGCAAATAAATTTCTGAAAACACAAGGCTGTTTTTGTATCGCTGATGGATCGTTAAGAACGCCCCCAAAAGTTCAAGCTGTCGACACAGCTTACGCTTGAAATTCCAAAAAAAACTTCCAGGTTTTATAATTATGGACACTGATAGGATTCCCAAGATGATTGACGAGCTCCAATAAGCACCAATCTTCCTGCGGAATAATAGTTCGCTCGCTTCGACGATTGACTGTGAGTCACTTAGTCTCCCGCGTAATATGGCTGAAACAGAACTGTTTATTTTGCGTCGTTTAAGCAAAGGAGAAATTTGACAGATTATTTTATGCCTCATATGTCAAGTATTATTTTTTATAATCATATCGCCCCAAGCAAGGCATTTTATTGCCACTGTTTTGCAGGGGGTTACATAGGAGGAAAGTTATGAGAAAGAGTGACTGCTTATAGGTGTCAGGAAGTGGGTAAGTGAAGGATGAACGTGGCCATAAAGTGAGGGATCATTTTATATATTGAGTGTATGGTATAATTGATCCCCCACTTTATAACCACGTTATAATAATATAGAATTTTTTTATAATCATATCGCCCCAAGCAAGGCATTTTATTGCCACTGTTTTGCAGGGGGTTACATAGGAGGAAAGTTATCAGAAAGAGTGACTGCTTATAGGAGGTGTCAGGAAGTGGGTAAGAGAAAGATGAGAATACTGATGAGAGTAGAGTGGACGGAGAAAAAGGCATGAGAGAGAGAGAGGATGCAGGTTAGTGAGATAAGAGTTGACTTTACATTTAAATTCTTGGAGATTATAGCTGTCGGGAAAGCAAGTAAATGGAAGGGAATTCTAAAGGCCGGATGTGCGAGAAAAGAAGCTGGTGGAGTAGAATTTGCGTTTACAATTTATTGATTTCACAGTAAAAGGGTGGGACCTTGTTGCTAATCTTGTGGCTCGAGTAAATTTATATATAGGGGTCACCAGTGAGCTAAGTTCATCGGTGCAAAAGCCGTGAAAATATTTGTAGAAAAGACACAGGGAAGCTACACTGCTCCGGTGAGAAAGTGGCTGTATTACAAAATCTAAAGTATATTTGGTCTTCACGATTCCGTTTTCAGTTGTTTTTTTATCGTTTCACCCCAAGCAAGGCAATAACATTTCTAAAACGCAAGTGGGTTACTGAGCATTTGCGGATATGAGGGAAAAAACTATTAATAAGAAAAAAAATACAACAAAATACAAAACGCAAAGTTTGATATTGTATCTACATTTTTGAAAGTTAATGTTGACTCGGAAGAAAGATGACAGAAGATTCCCACAAGCGATAAATGCGAGATAAAATACTGTTAGTATAAAACTTATGATTACATCTAGCCATTTCAACTTTAAAATGTTAGTCGGAAGATGTGTGTCAGGGACAGAAATTCATCAGAAGCTTTTAACACAATTCGGTGACCGCACACGTGTGACTCACAAAGAAGAAGCAATGAAGCCTGCCCCCCTTCACCTCCGAGCAAAAGATTTAGCAAGCTTGAGAGATGGTAATGGCGAATCGGCTAGTTATCATTGATGAAGGAGCGTGTTCTCTGCAGATTTGGATCACTGCATTTTGTTCCTCCTTGGTACACACCGTTAGGAGAGCGGCTATTTTTACACTGTAACAGCAGCAAGTAAACTGGTGAGATCAAGCTCAAATATCGATCAAGTAACCATAATAGTACCAACTATAAGCACGCATGAGATGCACGTAGAGTGCCATAATGCTTGTTTTGAAACTGCGCAAATATGTTATGCCTGATAGAAAATATTTATTGAATCATTTGTTATTTATGACTTATCAAACTTTTATGGTTAATTAAAGCGAAGAAATATTTTTAGTGTTGTGAATTCCGGTTGAGAAACTACACAAAATAATAAATAACAAAAGCAGAGATGGAGATAGAAAATGTAAGTTATATTGAACAAAAATATACAACTGTAACACTGGTTAGTCAATTCAGCTATACTATTAGTAGAAATCTATATATACAGTCTCGCAGTGAAATAGTATGTCCAGGTAATGAGACTATATCCAAACAACTCCAACTTACTCTGCACCAATTTACGGATCAACTACTTTGAAACTACTCGACTATATTTAGTCACCTTCCCACTTAAGGCAAAATGTGACACAAGGTCTTTTTAATGTGGGTCTTCCGGGCCATATAGCCCGGCCAAAAATATCTGTCTATCTTTTCCCAGTTGTGATTCTACCCTTCGGGGGAACCACGACTGGGTTAGTGCTCTTCGCCCGAAGGCAGAGAGCTGACAGTGTCAATAGTAGCAGAGCAACTGCCAACTGCAACTACTCAACGATATTTACCAACTTTCCAACGCAAGGCTAGATGTGACACAAGATCTATTTATTGTGGGTCTTCCCAGCCATATAGCCAGGCCAAAAGTATATGTCTATCTTTCCCCAGTCGTGATTCTACCCTTCGGCGGAACCATGACTGGGTTAGTGCTTTCTGCTCGGAAGCAGAGAGCGCTCTCTACCCGAAGGCAATGAGCTGACAGTGTCATAGTAGAGTACAAGTACTCAACGGTATTTACCAACCTTCCCACGCAAGGCTATATGTGACACAAGGTCTATTTATTGTGGGTCTTTCCGGCCATATAGTCAGGTCAATAATGTCTGTCTATTTTTCCCCAGTCGTGATTCTACCCTTCAGCGGAAATACGACTGGGTTAGAGGCTCGGAAGCAGAGAGCACAATCTACCCGAAGGCAGAGCGCTGTCAGTGTCATAGCAGAGTACAAGTACTCAACTATATTTAGTTATCCCTCCCAGTAAGGGCAACATGTGACACATGGTCAGTTATGACTGGGATTTCCGGGCTATATGGTCCGGCCAAAAAATGTCTGTCTATTTTTCCCCAGTCGTGCTCTACCCGTCGGCAGAACCACGACTGGGTTATTGCTCTCTGCTCGGAAGCAGAGAGCGCCCTATACCCGAAGGTAGAGAGCTGACAGTGTCGTAGTAGGGTACAAGGACTCAACCCCTCGTTTTCTCTATATGCAGGATTATATGTACACATCAGGAGAGTCCATTTTTCCATAAAAAGGGGAGATCCCACAACATTTAGACGGATATTTTTAGACAAAAATTGTTTTTAGAAATAATAATATATACAAATTTTACTAATTAACTCATAGCTGTGGGGAGAAGCCCTGGACTCATACCTTTTCCAAGGGTATTTGCGCATAAGAAAATATAACAAATTGAAATTCGGCCATCGGATTTACAATTTCGACTCATTGCCCTTTAGGCCATCCACGCATCGAAGCTTTCAGAATCTCATATTAACAAGCAGTCACCCATCTCAGTATTGACCGGGCTTCACGTTGCTAAACTTTCGATGATCTTACACCACCCATTCGTTCAAGCTTCCATTACCTGACATTCCCAAGCAGTCACCCATCTAGGTACTGACCGGGCTCGACGTTATTTAACTTTGGTTATCGTACGTGATGTTTCAACATTATCTTTGTCGTAATCCTGATTAGATATGCTTTACCGGGTTAGGGTCCCTTTTTTCTAACGTCATTTCCCATGCTTAAATCAGTCAGTTAAGTGCCATACGTGATACACGCTTTGAGGGATCATGTCTCGAAAGAAACATGACTGATTGAGCAGAAGATTATCCCGCAGTAGGTTGCCATTGCTTTCTGCGGTAGACTGGTTGCCGACCAAGGCTATAGAACCCAATCTGTCCTGGTATTTAACCCATAACTGGAAGGAATAAACGGATTAATACCTTTCCCAAGGGTATATGCACGTAAGTGAATGCAATGAATTCAGCTGGAATTCGAACTCGGCTCCCCGATTTTTCGTTCTGAGTCGATATCCAATGCACCACAACGCACATCCTGCACCACAACGCACAACGCACATCCCCTTTCTTTTTAATGTAATCATCTCTCTTATAATAAAGACCGTGTAAATGTTTGTACTAGCGGAACCCGTGAAATTTCTTCGGAAGGATAATTATAATTTCCTGGAAAAATTTTACTTTGTCATACTACAAATGATAGTAACGTCTTCAAACATAAAGGTATTGGATAATAAAATAACGATAACACAGAGAGTGATATTATTAAAACATCTATAAAAGTAATGTCCATAGAAGCTACTTTACTGTAATGTTAAATTATTTTAAGCGGCGTATGCACAGACCATAGCTAAAATAGTGTACACTATTTTGTAAGAGATTTTGAAAGAGAAAATGCTTTTTTTATTCATGAAAAATCATGGCTCCTGTGTCCATTGTAAACAGAAAAGACCAACTGAGTGATGACCAAGGGTGTAGAGGCCAGAAATTTCGTTATTAGGTTGCGAGATACGACAACAAACCTACCTATTTTTACTATATTATACAGTACACACACATATACTCACACAATTATTGCTACAAAAACCAGCTTAAACTGCTACTGATACGGTAATGCTATAGGCTCTCTCCTCCTACTCTCTCACTCTTTACAACCCTTCCGTTTGGCAAAGTTGAGAGAAAGGTTGAGGAGAGTAGCGTGCAAAAAGTTAGAGGGGAAGGAAAAACTCGTATAAAGAGTAAGTGGCGTAACGGACGGACGACCTACTTAAGGAAGGAACAAGCAGAATTATTATATGAAATATATATATATTTGGGATCAACCAAATATGCTTTTCTGAGTCAAACACAAGTCTAAATTTAAAAGAGAAAACTTAAAAAATGTACAAAATTGGCTAGCCAAGTGTGGAAATTGAAATTAAAATATGGAAAAGACCCAAACATAACGTGGAGTGTAGTGAAAACAGCCTAGCCTTACAACGGTAGCAAAATATGTAGATTATGCCAAGAAGAAAAGTTAGCTATTATGTTATTCCCAAACAAAAATGAAAGGAAATACAGATATTATGAGTAAGTGTAACCATACTATAAAATGCCTATTAGGACCATACAACCATGGATAAAAATGTTATAATTTCTTCTAACTTTTAACATTGCGCGTTCAAAAAAGTCCCTGTTACGTGAGCATTAAAAAAAACGTTAAAAAATATCCCATTTAAGTGAGCGTTCTTAAAAAAAACGTTACAATCAGTTAATGCAATTCGCCTGAAGACACCACATGGTAGAAAACTAGGTTGCGTAATAACTCGTTTACAAATTATATATATATATATATATATATATATATATATATATATATATATATATATATATCAGTCATCCACATACAAGTTTGATTCTTTGTATTACAGCTTATCAGTGTGGCTAGACATCCACTTGCTTCCAGCCGGGATTGAATTTGGTGTTAGTCGGAGTGCCTACCTCATGGTACATTAAGCTACCGGAGCATGGCTGAGAGAGGAGGAAACTATATATATATATATATATATATATATATATATATATATATATATATAACTATATATATGCGTTTAATAAAATAAGGGAAGAGGGCTTTTTATGTCTATTGTGTGTGTGCGTGTTTGAAAAAAATTTCAAAAAAAATATTCCAAAATAATTTGCAGATCACAAACACAAAATGAAGTAAAATGAAATACAAGAAGTATACGCACATAAACACGCATATAAAAACGCACACACACACACACACACACACACACAAACACACACACACACAAACACACACACACACTAGTCATAAAAGACCCTTTTCCACTTTGGCAAAAGTCAAACTAACGGTCAGGTCAACATATAATTAGATAAACCACATATCAAAGCAGATTGATACCATCAGACCATAAATATCTCAACTATCTATCACACATATACACACCATAAACACACACAGACATGTTCTAGCACACTTACACACACACACACACACACACACACACACACACACACACTACAATTAACAACAGCAGCAGCCAGGAAGGACCATTTGTTGAAAGACGCGGACTCAAACACATGCTCTTTTAACATTCTGAAGATGAAATTTTAATCTCGAAATATTAATGTATAATAAATAGGTGATACCCAACAACTTTACCTTCCATTATTTTACTAAACGCATTGTGACAGCCTTCAAAACCTAACCATATTCCTCATATACACAATGCTTCAAGCAAATTACAAAACTCTCCTATATATATATATATATATATATATATATATATATATATTAATGCATGTTGCATAAAATAATATAGACAAGTTTTGTCTATTTATTTTATGTACATTTTTTTCATATTCTCTGATAAGTTTAATAGCATTATCACTAAATGAAGAAAGAAAATTGCAATATTGATACATAATTTTTTAATAATCTAATCTAAGCTTTTGCCACACTTAAGCCATTTTCAAAGATGTCAAATTATATTAAATAGTATAAACACCTACAAACTATAATGACAAACTGTTTTTGTTTACATGTAAGATTTCCAAGCAACAACAAACTCGTGCATTTAAGACGCTGGAAACAAATGTCCCATCACAGCGCGTGACGTCACACATGACCAAACGAGAGTGGAAACAAGAAATATTAAGTATGGGAACCGAAAGAATAAACCAATGGCTTCTGTTATTAATTATAGGCATTTAAAGATATTTGTGGAGATTTCATAGTTTATCTTGTTCAGGTTAGTTTTAGGATTCAAAATTTTTAGTTTTTGTTTATTGTTTTCATTTTTAAGTATAGTTGTGTTTTCAACTAGGGTTTTCCGGAATTGTGTTTGTGGCCAGGCATGTTGTCTTATACACACACACACACACACACACACACACGCACACACACATACATATATATAGTTTACACCCCAATTGAGCAATATATTGGAATGGTAGACTGAAAAAAACAGTAGCCAGTCATGCATTCACGCATCGTTCATTCACTAATGAATTTGAACAGTTTCGGTTACTGGCGTGTGTATACATTGTATGTCACACGCTAAAAGTCCGCTTTCCTCTACGATTCGCCCATAACTCAGAGGTAGAATCGCCGACTGATGTTAGTTCGGTCAGGTTTCAATCCTGGCTAGAAGCAATCGTATGTCTAACTGTACTGATAAGCTGTGATATAGCGAAACAGATCTGTTTGCGGATGACTATATATATATATATATATATATATATATATATATATATATATATATATTCCCTCCCGTCACGCTCAGGGGATTTGTATTATTATATTTTCTTCTCTCTTAATGGAAGATACTCAATTGTAGGTACATCAATATATATGTTGCCATCATTTTAGACGGCCTATCGATATAAATATTTTGCCATAATGTTTGACGGAACTGGCCCACTCGTAGATGATAAAATTTCTGTGTACGTTATAGACATATTTTTTATCATTTTACATAAATTATACTCTTAAAACGGTAATTTACGAAACCCATAAGGAAAAACAATTAATCAGACTCTATCTACAGCGATTTACAAATGTAACTTAGATGTGCTACCCGTTCAAAAGTGGGTGGAAAGATAGGAAAGCCTGATAGACAGTCAGTTAAGTGCCATACGTGATACACGCTTGGGCGATCATGTCTCGAAAGAGACATGACTGACTGGGCAGAAGATTATCCCGCAGTAGGTTGCCATTACTTTAAAAGAAATCATCTAGAGGAAGAAAAGGAGAAAACTTTTGAAATATTTAAATTTAACACATTTCAGGAAATGAACGAAATTTACCATTGAATAAAGTACCTAATTTTCATTGGCTTCCATCGTTACGTCTATTCCATTTGTTGTTTCTGTTTTTGATGTCCGACTAAAGCAATCAAAGCTTCATTTCTTCCTTTATTAATGCTTTCAAAAGTGTCATGAAAGCGAGGCTGTTAATTTGCATATCCCATAAAGATTATGTCCCTTACTTTCATTAAAGGAAAAGTGCAACGCTTTTAACTTAAAATAGAAAGAAACTATTTTATGCTGAATTTGGTAAGATCCATCGTACGTAAGGATCTTCTGTCATTTGCATTATGTTTTATTTCTTTACAAGTTGTGAATATTTGATTCCTGAAATGGCTGTAGCTTGTCGCTGGGGTAATTAATCGAGCAAACACTTGTACATGAGAACGACCGGACATGTTTTTACTTCCGTTCTCCTGAGGCGTAGGGCAGATAAGTTATCGGTTGCTAGGCATAGTTCAAATTATAGCAAGGCGGCTACCACTGCAGCTAATTCTTTAAAACATATTGGTTATTTGCTAATAATTTTACCAGCAGTAGTCAAGTAGAAGTTGATTTCTGAAATGAAGTAATTTACATATTTATTTACTGATTTACTTGGGATGAATAAAATAGAAAAATTCTGGTATGCTCAACATCCGTCTGTAGATCTACATTTCTGTTGCTACATGTTCTTTGGGAGATTGTCCGGCATTCACTAGTGTACAGATATTTTATAAAAGTTTTAGTTAAGTGCCATACGTGATACACGCTTGGGCGATCATGTCTGCGAAATAGGTATGACAGACTGGGTAGAAGATTATGCCACAGTAGGTTGTCATTGCTTTCTGCAATAGACTGGTTGACAACCAAGGCTATAGAATGCAATCTGTCCTATTACTTAACCCATAACTGGAGTGAACAGACGGATTAATACCTTTTCCAAGCATATCTGTGCGTAAGTGATGCAAGGAGTTCAACTGGAATTCGAACTCGGCTCCCCAATTTGTCGTTTCGAGTCGATATTCACTACACCACAACGCACATACAACACGGTTTTATTTCATTGCTTTCTTGCTTTTTTCTGGTCGATTAGCTCTTCGACCGCTTGCATATTTTGCTTAAACCCAGATAAGATGTCAGTCAAATTTGGATTTGCATCCTGTATCCAGCTTATTCGTCTTTACCAGGACATAGAATATGCAGTGCCTTTTTGTTGGACGAATTTACGAAGATCCCGTGATTGCCGCCGATTCGTGACGTCAGATATCGAGTGAATACTCTCCGTGGGTGACGATATTCTTCTTCATATGCCGCGTTCCCTCTGGATGTAGGAGATCATGGTTCCCCACAATTTCGTGTATATGTAGCTCTTTATAAATTTTGTCTTTTTATTATTTTTCCTAGAGGCTGATACGCAGTTAGAGAAAGTCGGGCACACGAAGGGTCCGTCGGAAGCCACTGGGAGATCTTTGTTTCTTCAGTCAAAAATCCTTTATATAGTCTTTATATAGTCTTAAAACTCCAACGCATTTTTGCTTTCTCAGGTTGTCACTTTGTTTACTTTATCTAATTCTGGATGTATATGTTAGTCTCATTTGGCTTTCATTGCTTTTCATGTTAGTTTTTGCTTTGTTCACTATCTACTGCCAGATGTATCAGTCAATCACACACTGTGGTCCATTGTTTTTCAAGCTAGCTGTCGCAATTTCTTTTTTTTTTTTTTTTGCACTTGACATCATCTACGGCTGGATATATCTCTCAACGAACCCTGGTCTTTTGTTGTCCTCACCTACGACCCTGTCAATTACTCTCGTCGTTCAAGATAATATATCGCATATGGTACCATCAGTATACTTTTGTCGAACCATATTTTTGTTGCTTCAAGTCTGTTAGTCATTTACCATATAGGAGGAAGAATTATAATAGAATTCAGCATCAGAGTTCGGAGTGATCCGAACTCTCTCTCTCTCTCTCTCTCTCTCTCTGTTAGCTCTCTGCTTCCGAGCTGAGAAGGACTCAGACGGGGCTCCACCGAAGGGTAGAGCCTTGTCTGAGATAAAATTCTCTCTCTCTCTCTCTCTCTCTCTCTCTCTCTCTCACTCTCTCTGTTAGCTCTCTGCTTCCGAGCTGAGAAGGACTCAGACGGGGCTCCACCGAAGGGTAGAGCCTCGTCTGAGATAAATAGTCAAAAGCCATGGGTCTACGAGATATTTTTACTTAATCTCTTTTTTCTTCTACTATTTCTTGTTCTATCTTCAGGTGTTTGTCTTGTTTGTATTAAAATCTCTTAACACGGATATTGTTCTGTAGATACTCAGCACATATCTTCTGGTTATCTTCTTACCACATCGTCGAAAAATACAATCTGATTCAACAGATTATCGACGAATAAAATTCAGTATTTGTTGTAATAGTGATGCTCAAAAATTTGGGGGTTTTTTTGTCTGTTTTTTTTTTCGACTGGCAAAACCAGTACATCGAAGAAAAACAAAACTTACCACGAAAACAATAGACTGATGACGAAATTATCAACAAATAAATTTTATATATATATATATATTGATTGAGCACTCTGGAAGAATGGTAGATTTGAAAAACAGTAGCTACGCTGGCATGTACGCATCGCTCATTCAGTAAATGAATTAGATCACTTTGGCTATTGGGCGTGTATAATGATGATATACGCGCTAAAAAGTCTGCCTTCTTCTACCAAACGTCCATAGCCCAGGGGTAGAATCGCCGACTGACGCCAATTCAGTCGGGTTTCGGTCCTGGGTTAAAAGCAATCGGAGTTTAACCGTACTGATGAGCTGTGATACAGCGAAACAGATCTGTTTGCGGATACCTATATATATATATATATATATATATATATATATATATATATAGTCAACCGCAGACAGATATATATATATATATATATAAAAATTGGCTACGTAAAACTTCAATCAAGCAAAGCTAAAATAAAAGATTTGTCGTCGAAAACTTGGACGGCAATTTTGCCTAAAAATTATTCGTACAGATTTACTGATAAGAACGAATAGTTTGATGACAATTTCAAAATAATCACGAATAACACCAAATTTAAAAATGGAGGACTTCCAGAAATGTTTTCGTAGTCTTTTTAAACAAAAATAATTAGCTCAAAAAACGGCAATAAAAACAAATGTTAAGAATTTTCTCAAAAAGAGAAACAACCCAGATAAACCAAATACATTTTTATAGAAACTAAGAGGTTACATTTGATGTTTATTATCGCGGCTTTGAAGTGATATTTGTTAATAATTGTTCGAACTGAACAAACCATAAGAAAATCCGTTTGCTATTAAGTAAAGTTGGTGATTTGGAACACGAAAAATACAGAAACTGTATTCTACCAAAACAGCCTGTAAAAATTACGTTGGAAGAATCTATCCCGATATGGGCTACATTATTTGGAGAACGTAGTTCTTTGTTCAACATGCGATAATAAAAAAAAAAAAAACTGTTCCGTTGCACCCAATGATGTGTAGTTCAGCGTTTTTGCTGTTTACCTAACAAGCTGTTTTTTTATGTGGCAGGCTTGTTAGCCCTGCACCCAACCCCCAAATCTGGAGGAAGGTGATTTTCTAAGCGTGGCTTAGACGTGATACATGGACGAAAGTAGTGGGTACCTAGTGAGGATCGAACTCACTACTCAGTTATAATAATTCTAGTGAGACGAGCTTGCTAACCATTACATCACGCCGAGGTTCCCTCAAAATGCGATGGCGTTGCTTAAATTTATAAAAAAAGAACGATGATGAAGACTAGACGACGTACGCAAGTATAATAAATAAGGAGTGTGAAAAGTTCCGACTGAATGAATTTAGCATGGATTTGTTCAAGTTTTTAAATTTGACCAAGGAATAACCTCATCCCGTGAAACAGATGTATATGCAATATTTTTAACAAAGTTGGAACATGCCGAGGAAATAACTTTACAAAAATTGGCCGAGAAAATATCAAAGCAAACTTAAAGAAAGGTACCGCAAATATTGAAGAGCGCGATATACCATATATTAGAAAAATAAAATCACAAAGCAGGGAAGTCAAACTGAATCCATGCTACGGTTGTGGTTAGTTACATCTATAGAAGGATTGTCCATTCAAAGATAAAAATAAATGCTTCAATTGTGGTTATAAGTGTAAAAATTATTTTTGTAAAAAATAGTCAAAAGAAAACCAAAATATATGGTTCGTTATACCATGTGTAAAAAAGTCGCAGGAAAAAGAATTCATAAACGCCCGATTGAATGAAACGAAAGTAAAAATTCAGATTGACACAGGGTCAGATCTGACAATTATTAATGCGGATACATGGAATGAAATTGGTAGAACGGCATTATGCCGATCTAAAAGATTTGCCAAAAAACTTTAACCTTTTGGTGAAATTTATTTAAACGTTGGTTTTGTTGGAAAAGAGAAAAAATTAATCGCCTATGTCATGCAACAAACACAGAATATCTTCAGTACCGACTGGATGGAAGAATTTGATTTATTCAATCTTCCTATAAACATTTTGTAACAATGTTGTTGGATCATCTAATGACACAGAAGATTTCAAACGGGATTTAAAGGCAAGATTCCCAGATTTTCTTTCTGAAGGCCTAGGATTCTGTTCTAAGGTTAAAGCAAAGCTTGAGAAAAGGTAACTCCAGTGTTTCGATCTAAGCGACCGGTAACATTCGCCATATTAGAAAACATAGAAAAAGAGTTGGAACGTCCAGAAAAATTAAGCGTTATAGAAAAATTTAATTACAGTCAATAAGCGAATCCAATAGTATACATATAAAAAAAATCAGGGTCTGCGCTGTCTACTCAAAAGGATTAAATGAATGCCTGAAACAGTTTGCTCTTTACCTTCAGCAGAAGATATATTTGCAAAGCTGAACAGAGGAAAATATTTTCTAGATTCGACTTATCAGAAGCATATTTACAAATTCCGATGGATGAATGGATAAAAACGTTGGAAACTTGGTCAGAAACTGCAAGAATTGCCAGTTAGCGGCAAAATTACCAACCATACAGTATAACCCATGGCTCAAAACTGACAAGCCTTGGTCTTGCCTACACATAGATTATGCAGGGCCGATAAAGTATATATTTTGCTTTGTTTTGGTAGATAGATTTGTAAAATGGCCAGAATATTCAGATGCAAATCGTCGATAACAAAAAGCAAAAAAGAATTTCGAACCAAATTATTTGCGAGATTTGGTGTACCGGATATGATCGTATCGGACAACGGATTGCAATTCTCATCAAGGGATTTTGCAAATTTATGCAAAATGCATAGCGTGCATCATTTAATACTCGCGCCCTACCATCCTAGATCTAACGGTTAGGTAGAAAGATTTGTAGACGTTTTTTAAAAGGCACTAAGAAAGGCGCAAAGAATAAAAACAAGAAATGAGGAGCTACAGAATTTCTTTATCTGTTTACCGTATCACACCAAACGCAAACGTTAATGCCAGAATGTCACCAGCTGAGTTAATGCTTAAAAGGAAGATAAAATCAGTTTTCGATAAACTAAAACAAAATAAAGAGAAAAGAATTTAAGAGTGTGAGAACTAGTGTGACGGCAAAAGCTTCAACTCTGGTGACAGTTAATTTTTTAAATTACAGATTCTGTAAAGAGTCATGGGAAGATGGCGTTATAGACAAGAGAATTAGCCACATGATGTCCCTTATAAAACATCCAAGATTGATTATAAAAAGGGTAGTAAACCAAATAAAAAGAAGGTATACTACAGAACAGTGTAGGGAATAACCCATGGAGGTAATATACTACATGTTCCATGTGCCGATGTCTCCGCAGGTATAACAAAGACTCTTAGGAAAGCAAAAAAGGTTAGCTATGGAAATTAGCGAGATCAATCCAAAAAGAAGAAAATATCTTGTCCAGGGAACGAAACACTTCACGGGGGAGGTGTTGCAGAGCAGCTAACACCCCTCTAGCGCTCACAAAAAGATAATGGTCTGTGGACTAAGGTAGCTATAAAAATACAGACGAATAGCGGTCAGTATTGGAATACGGTTTGCTATATCGGACTGTGCCTCTGCAACTCTAACGACTTAACCTCTTCTCTCTTCTACTATTTGTTGTTTTGTCTTTTGGTGTTTGTCTTATTTGTATTAATATCCCTATAGCACGGATATTGTGCTGTAGATACTCAGCTTACAACTTCTTGGGACCTCGGGGTTACAACAATGGTAAACAAGCTTTTGACGAAATGACAAAAAGACAAAATTTATTAAGATCTGCGAAGAACAGAAATTTGTGGAGTGACATGATAGCCCACCTCCAATTAAAACGCGGTAAATCAAGAATAAGATACAGGTAGAAATGTTGTGAATGTTCGGATTAACGTTGATTACAAAACCTGAAAGGAGAAATAACGAACACTAAAAACGTTAACCGTAAAATTGTTCATGTATTCATTAAAAAATACTTTCCAAGGTTGTGGCAGAACAAGGCTCTTTCTTGGTAACAGAAAGAAGCACTATAAAATACTATCTGCTATAGAGAGACAACCTTGAACACTTAAGATTAGCTCAAGGCTATCACAGAGCAGAAATTTAAGCTGAAAATAATTGGCTTCTATCTATCCATTTATGTGCGCGCGCGCACACACACACACACACACACACACACACACACACACATATATATATATATATATATATATATATATATATATATATATATATATATATTCTCCCATAGCCCAACACTTCAATCAACCGGGACACACATTAGAAAACTGCAAATGTTTACTAATAGATTCTGATTTTAGTTCTACATACACACGCAGAAAGAAAGAAAAATACTGGATTTTAAAATTAAATACATACAGGCTAGGATTAAATAAGGACTTAGGTGTTTTGAATCTCTATAAATATTTCAATAGTTAAACATTTTTTAGATACACTTAAATTTTTTTTCTTTAAAACAACATTTATAAGTATTATTAAAGATAGGTTTACGTTTACAAATATTAAAAAAATCTGTCGCTTTCTGCGTCAGGTGATGTAAGCAATCTCTCGGACGAATGCACCTCGCCAAGACCTTTCTAATTTAAATTTTAAAATCATTTGTTTCTGATGAAAGGCCGAGGACGGTCTGAAATATCAAATATAATAATAGAAATAAATAAATACTGACAAAAAATACATTTTTAAACTTACAACTTTTTAGTAGTTTTTCCTATATATATATATATATATATATATGAATGAATGTAGTTTATCAATTTAAATGCCCGTTCAGAGATTTTATCTCCGGTACTAATAATAAACCCACTGCCTTCTCCTGTAAACTTACCTGTCACCTTTCTGATCAGAGTTCAATTAAACAACATTTTTTAGAAAAACATAGTTATGTAGATAATATCAGACAGATTTTACTCAATAATACAATAATCCTCGCTCATACACACAGTAAAAAGAAGCTTCAGATATTGGAGGCCATCTACATTAAATTAAAACAAACCACACTTAATGAAATCACTTTCTAAATCTGGTCATAACACATTATATTGGATATAAATATATGGCTCTGTTAACATTTCGGGCTCTCGTGTGGTGTCACGTCATAGAACCGCATTACAAATTTACGAGCTGCGTTTACTATTTGGTGACTGTTGTCGTTGCTTAGCAAAGTTTTATGTCAACACAAGATAAAATCGTCTTTCATTGTGGATGATTTTATGTTAACGTCCCTGTAGCCTCTCTGAAGTTGGCTCATGTGAGCTGAAAGCTTAGAACCAATTTAATTAAAAAGTTATCTAAATGTTGAAGAATTTTTGTCTTTATCTTCATCTGAAATTAAAGCCAAAATACGATGTTTAGAACGACTCATGATTAAAAAGTGTAGGTTTAGAATACATACATACATATATATATATATATATATATATATATATATATATAAATTGTGTGTATTTTGGCAGCATTTTTTCATTAATGCAGGTTTCATTGAATAATATAGACAAGTTTTGTCTATTAATTTTGTGTAGGATCCGTTCATACCGTCTGATATACTTGATGGTGATGTCGTTGAAAGACAACAAAAAAATCACAATCACAATAATTGTTGATTTTTTTATCGGGTCTAAGCTTTCGGCTCACATAAGCAATTATCAAAGAGTAAATATTAACACACACGGTAGGGATGGACTTATATTTTCAATTCAATTCTCTTTATTGTTAATAACTTAAATGTTCTATGTTTACTGTGTGTTAATATTTACTCTTTGATAATGGCTTATGTGAGCCGAAAGCTTAGACCCGATAAAAAAATCAACAATTATTGTGATTTTGTTGTCTTTCAACGACATCACCATCAAATATATCAGACGGTATGAACGGATCCTACACAAAATTAATAGACAAAACTTGTCTATATTATTCAATGAAACCTGCATTAATATACATATATATATATATTCTCTACTGTAGTAAAGACAGTTATATATATGTATATATATATATATATATATGTGTGTGTGTGTGTGTGTGTGTGTGTTTTATATATCTTTAATCCAAAAGGATAAGCAGGTAGGTAAATCCCAATAACCTGATCCTAATTTATATTAATTTCATTAATATTAAAACTGATCAAGGTGAAGGGCTGAATGCAATTTTTATATTCTAATTACAGAGCCAATTATAAAATAAAACAAAATTTCGATGTTCAAATTCGTTGAGAAGACATTTCTACGAGGATAATCTTGCGTCTTCAGCAACGAAAATATTTTTCAATCAAATTGAAATGACAAAAAAATTTATACCGGAAGATAAAGTGTTGTTTTCTCTGTCTATTTGGTATTGGCTAGTTATTTTAGTTTTAAGGAGATTCGTATGTTATATATCGCCGTACGACGACAAAACAACAAACACGCATATATAAAAATATAAGGTTATATTTTTATTAATGACGACGAGCCGTGTGGAATAGAGAACAGGAGAGTAAGAGCGCACATAGAATGGGTTGACGGGAGTGTAGTCTTGCCTGTGGTGTTTCTCTGCTTCCACTGGCCGTTCTCTGCTGGTGAATCCGTGTGTCGAGGTCTTTTTATAGTCTCTAGAACCGGGACTTTCCTTCCGGTTTTGCCTCGCCCACGCAACGCCTACGTAATTCTAAGTGACACCTGATCTGTTTGCCTCTGTAGCCATTTCCGCCGCTGTCGGAAATAAGGTCAAAATGACATCCGCTCCGGCCTCGACAGGATGTATTTCACAAACACCTGTCTTGTCGCTTCGCCGCCCCCTTCACCGACGGGAAACACCATCGCTTGCATCACTTCCTCGGGTGGGGCCAGATTGTTATATTACAGGTGCAACGGGAAGATTCACATTTAAAAATCTTGTTAAATTTATCTGACTTAACTCATCGTTCCTATATATATATATATATATATATATATATATATACACTATTTACGCATTCGCACCCCGATTGAGCACTCTGGAAGAATGGTAGACTTAAAAACAACAGTAGCTACTTTAGCATCTACGCATCGTTCATTCCGTAATGAATTAGAACACTCTTAGCTACCGCTATGTGTTGACCTGGTATATCACACGCACCGAGCGCTCATAGCTCAGATTGTCGATTGATATCAATTCGATCGGGTTTCAATCCTGGATAAATCCAGAATTCTGGATGATTTTGAACATTAACTGCTGTATCATTTGGGTCTGTCTAGCAGCAGATTGTTTTTTTTTTACTGAGAAATACGTATTACTCTTGAAATTGTAGAATATCTAAACAAATTTCTAGAGTATATATATATATATATATATATATATATATATATAATCGTTACACGTTATTATATATTATATTTAATCGTTACTCGTATTTGACTAGATGATTTGTTTTAAATCAAACAGTATATTTATATATTTATTTCTACCGACCTTATTATTTACGATAAATTTTGTGACGAAAACTTTTGTTAGAACGTGTAATCATTCATGATCGAATGGTCTATAACGCACCAGATAAATTAACTTCCTATATGTTAATAGGGGTCACAGCTTCGAATCCTGCCAAATGACACAATTTTCGTAACAAAGTATGTCCTAAATAGCCAGATCGATAGAAATAAATATATAAATATATTGTTGATTAAAAACTCAAATACGTGTATCGATTAAAAATAATGTTCAAACAAATAAATTAAATATGTCGGTTGTAAAAAACTTTCGTTAATATATATATATATATTATTTGTTTTTTATTTAAAATCATGGCTTCTGCTCGAACGAACTTAAGTCACTGATACCTCCTCAACAGGTGTTTACTCGTGCAACCAGACTGGCAACTGGGTCCCACCCATTCACAGTCAGGTTAGCCAAATGCAGACGACAATTCTACTCCTGCAGCTTCTTCTCTCGCACTTCCCGCCTGTGGAACTCGCTCCAATATTCTTGCTTTCCTGACGGCAACAACCTCCAGGAATTTAAATGCAATGCCAATACTCATCTATTAACCACTTGACTTTAGTTATTTACCCACCCTGTATATCCTTTCCTTGATCTCCACCTTTGCAGCTGTCATCACACCTGTATTCCCATCCTTCTCTTGCTTCTTTCTAACTGGTTCGTCTTTCTCTTCACTCTCTTCTACTTAATCTTTTTACACTTATGTCGCCCCCTGCACATCAGTGGCATTACCGCCTTGCTCGGGGTGAAAAGATTAAAAAAAAATTAATATACTTTACCTTGCGACACGTTTCGAGATTTTTACCTCATCATCAGGCAATGTTAGATCATTGTTGTGAAAATGATTTTCTTTTGAATATAAGAAACAATATGTTTGCTATTTATAAATGTGGGTAAACAGCAAAAATTTGTGTGTCTGTTCAATTTAACCAATCAGAATTGAAATCCTCTTTCAAATTGAAAAAAAATTATGTTTGGGGAAGACATGATTTCTTCTTTCAATATCTATCTATCTCTCTCTTTCTCTCTCTCTATCTTTCTCTCTCTCTCTCTATATATATATATATGTGTGTGTGTGTGTGTGTGTGTGTGTGTGTGTGTGTGTGTGTGTGTGTGTGTGTGTAGTAGTAGTAGTAGTAGTTTGGTGTTTAATTCAATGTCCACATTTATAATTACATACGCTCTGTCCGTTATTTTGAGTACGTTTACTCATAAATACAGTTTTATGGATCTTCGTTGCCAGTTTGTTGTGTAGTTATGGCGAAACTTCGCCGCAAAGTTGTTGTGATCGGTTTGTGCCGGAAGAAAACACGAAACAAGAAGGAAGGTTTAAAACAGTGCATTAGTATTTATTAGTATATAAAACAAGATATTCAAAAGAAGTGTTAATAATAAGTAGTATAGAAATAAGTAAGTACGAAATTATTATTACGCTGCCTGAGTAGTAGCTGTCGTTAACTGATCGTGTTAACTACTGTACTTGACTGCTCGTAACTGCTCTTGTTGACTGCTCTCTAAAAGTCACGCAGGTAATTTATGCAAATCAATAGGAAGAGTTTATTTCTAGTAGGAGGGCACCATAATATACAGCATAATTTAAAACTTTATATTCATTCATATTTTATAAAAACGTTAAATTGAATTCCAGCTGCTCTCAACCAACAAAAGCTAGGAATAAATATTTCTACTAGTATTGATAGCAATGGAAAAAATGCGGTCAAAACAAAAAAAGAAATTGACAATATATAACATCCCTCCTTTGAAAAGCGCTTGGGACAATAAAAATTATGGAAAAGGTTTGAACTCCTTTTCTCACAACAAACAGAAAAATGTAAGAACATTATTAAAAAAAAAGATTATTAAATTTTCTCTTCTCTTTCATATTTAAGAATAAGTTTAAAAGAAAGATTCATGTGCCTATATATATATATATATATATATATATATATATATATATATGTATATATATAGAAAGCATTGAAAGCATATGGGTACCTTGAGAAATGAATGATAATAACATCTGTCAACGTTACAGCTCGTTTCTGACATCTTTCAATTATAATGCCTATATATATATATATATATATATAGTCATCCGCAGACAGATCTATTTCGCTGTATCGCAGCTCATCTCTACGGTTAGACAGCCGATTGCCTTTTACCCAGGATTGAAACCCGACCGAATTGGCGTCAGTCGGCGATTCTATCTCTAAGCTACGGGCTCTCTGTAGAAAGTGGTAGACTTTTTAGCGTGTATATTACCATTATGCACGCATATATATATATAACAGACAATGAATGTCTAATATGCTTAATCCTGAGCCGTTCTAAACATCGTATTTTGGCTTTAATTTCAGGTGAAAATAAAGACAAAATGTGAGCCGAGAGCTTAAAACCAGCATAATAAAAATATCCAAATGTTAGACAGTTTTTGTCTTTATTTTCACCTTAAATTAAAGCCAAAATACGATGTTTAGAACGAGTCATTATTAAACATAAGAGACATTCATGATCTGTTATATTTAACAGTATATTTTTTAGAAAATTATCTGCTGCCTAGATACAAACAAATATATATATATAATAAAAATTAAGGCAGACACGCTATTTCATGGTCAAACGGAAGTATGGGCCTATATCAGACGAACCATCATCAGCTTCCGTCTTTAATTTACGAAGGATTTTACACGATTTTATATATACATTATATACATATATATTTAGAGCTCCCTTAGAATGTTATCCTACCAGTGCATGTATAGGATACTCCTTTGGATTCTTCTATACCCACACTGCATGCTGATATATATATATATATATATATATATATATATATATATATATTATGCAGAGAAAGAGTCAGGGTCCGATAGCTCAATGATCGTATACTGTTATATTTAACAGTATATGTTTAGAAAATTATATGCTACCGCAATACGCTATATATATTTATATATGGGATGAGAGAGAGAGAGAGAGAGAGAGAGAGAAGAAGAGAGAGAGTCAGGGTCCGATAGCTCAATGATCTCTATCTGTATTTTTAATTTTCGTTCATGCACGCTGTGTATTTCAATTTTTATCGGCTGCATATTACAGTAGGGGCAGTTGAGCACCGTCCATGAGATGACCGCCATGATGAAACGGCATGCTGTATTGCTTGATATTTGCACAGAAAGCTCTTAAAAGAGCTTTTCAGAGTGATGAGTCTAATGGTGATTACGAAGGTGTTTGAAGTGATGGCTTCTATTCATCTTCCCACAGGGCCTCAGACTCAACATGGAGCCCTGTATCAAGAATCTTTAGGAGGTAGTGCTGTCTTGGGTCAAGGGTTGGTTGCTAGAAGACCCTATGTCTTGCAACAAAAATCTGTACTATGTCAAGCAATCAAGAAGATATAGACGTGGCTGGCAAGTATTTTGAGCGACCACATAACTCCTTATATTTAGCGACCTAACTCTCCAGACTGCAAGTCACTTGATTATGGTGTGGGGGGGGGGGGGCTGTTGAGCGAGATACTAAAAAAATATGTTACCACCAATGATGAACACAAGACAAGAATTATTACAGGGTTCACTAAGAAGACTGTCCAGAAGAGTTGGAAGAGATTCCGAAGTCTTCTAAATATCGTGGTTAATGCCAATGGCGATTTCTAAAAATAAATGTACTCTTTAGTATTTCAAATCATTTTGGAGTAATCTTGATAAATATATATGTATATGTGACTGTTATTTTCAGACGATAATTTATTCATCATATATATATATATATATATATATATATATATATATATATATATATATATCAGTTTAATGATTCTGAGATCATCTTCAGGAGTGTTAGTTATGCTAATTAGAAGATGATTCTCGGAAAGAGATTGAAAGCATATGGGTACCTTGAGAAATGAATGATAATAACATCTGTCAACGTTACAGCTCGTTTCTGACATCTTTCAATTATAATACGCGAAAGATTATCCGTGAGTATGAAAAGATTTTATTGAAAAATAAGCTGACGCAATATTTGGAATTTATTTAATCTGATATGTCTAAAAGAAAATTTACTACCTAAATACACACACACACCCACACACACCCACACCCACATATATATATATATATATATATATATATATATATATATATATATATTCATTTATAAACGAGTTATTCCGTGACCTAGGTTTCTACCATGAGTGGTGTCTTCAAACGATTTACGATAACTCTGACTGAAAAGCGCCTGAAAACACCACTTATGGTAGAAACCTAGGTCGCGTAATAACTCGTTTACAAATGGAGATTATTCAAAAGTTCTACAATATAATTGTATTGAACCCTTTTTAATAGAAATGTGCACTAGTCTAATCTTATTATGACCAGAAACTAAGTAATTAAACAATGAATATATATATATATATATATATATATATATATATATATATATATATATATATATATATATGGCTTTATTATAGGAGTGCATTGATAATAAAGAAGAACCATTTGGCAGGCAATAATGCAAGCATTACTTATTGAATACAGCTGTAATATATATACTATAAATCCACTGCTGATGGTTTTGTATGAAAATGCATTGAAATTAAGAAATAGTTTTTAGGTATTCAAGCAGTAATACAAGCATTAATTGGAGAATTTGGCTATAGCATTTGTTGCTAATGGCTTAGCATAAAAGTGAATTGCTAATCCAGAAAGAAATGATTTCAGAGGTAGGGATGAAAGCAAACATTACTTCAATTTTATAAATATTGCTCATTACCAATGTTCGGTGTGACTACCCTTTGAATCTTATTGATTATTTTACTAAATAAGCACGATTTCTTACCATCTACAAAAGACAGACACAAACATATCGTAAAATAGTGAAACAAAATTATCGCAGAAATGTCTACGCAAAACACGTAAATGTTTTCATTTTCCTGACTGAGAAAATGCGGACATTATTTTTTCTTTGTCTAGAAATGTAGAAAAAAAAAGCCAAAATATTCACTTTGCTTGCAAACCACTGTTTCGGCTTTGCAATTTTGAACAAAGCTAAGAATTGATTTATCGATTTGGCTATTTTTGTTTTCTTTTTGTTTTATTCTGCGTCTTTCTTCCCGACTTCGTTGTTAGAAATAAAGGCCTGTTAAACGGGACAAATGATTGCAACTTCACACAGCATTGATATTTGAATAGGCTGACTGGCCGACTCGGTGAAGAATTAACAGATGTGATATTTTACGAAATCAGTGCACCACATCTTCCTTGACAATAGATATGATTTTAAATATAGATATAAATGTGATACATAGATAGTTCTCTTATTAGTATTAGTATATTGATATTGTGTTATATCAAATGTGAATCTATAACCTATCACACTTGTAAGCAATCTAGCTAAACAGCGATCTATCTATCTATCTATCTATCTATCTATCTATCTATCTATCTATCTATCTATCTATCTATCTATCTATCATCATCTGCAGCCACATATATATATACATGGTGTCCATAAATTTGGTGTGCACTTTAAGAAATTTATAACTTTCTTTGTATTTACGATAGAAATAATTTGAAAAAAAGGATTAGAAAAAAGTAAATCTATATTTTCAAAGGTTTAATTGAAGTTTTATTGAAATGTCTTAAAGGTTTTATTGAAATTTTATTTAAGTTTCCACATGTCCTCCATGATTATCTTAGGGTAATACAATTTAGCAGTTCACATAAAACATTTGCCAACTGATTTAGTGTAATGTCTGAAGTCACATTGGTTATTTTAGCTTTTAAATCTTCTAATGAAGTAGCTTTTGGTTTTGTACAGAATTGTTTTCACATACCCACGTAAAGCCATGGATCAAATTGATTCTGGAAAAAGATTTTTTTTTCCTTATCTAAAAGTTGTTGCAAATTTTGTGGTAAAGTATTAGTCAATCACTACACTTAAAACTAGGTACATTAAAATTTATAACTTATTTTACAGATTATTTCTATCACAAATACAAATAAACTTATCAAATTTTTAAAGTGCACACAAACCATATGGACACACTATGTATAGAAAATCTTTCCTTACACCTAAAAGTGCGTAGGGCAGCGTTTTTGCTGTTTCCGTAACACACAGATTTTATGCTAATAACCCTGTCCCCAACCCCCAAATCTGGAAGAAGGTTCTTATCTAAGCGTAGCTTAGACGTAACACACAGCTCAAAGTAGGTAGTACGCAGTGAGGATCGAACACACTACTCAGTTATAAAGATTCTAGCTTGCTAAACATTACACCACGCCGAGGAACACGACAATATATATATATATATATATATATATATATATATATATATATATAACTTGTTGTAGAGAGCTTTGTGTTTGTTGAATATTTCTTTGTTGGACGAGTTTTGGCTGATTCTATTTTCTATGGAAGAGGGTATATGTTTGATAATACTACGGGGGTGGTTTGACTTTGGGTGGATGTATAGTGGGTATTCATTGGGTTTTATGTATGGTTTGTAATTGTTGTTGACTATATCTTGTGTGATATCGAGGAAGTTTGCTACTTTTAAATTTGTGTTGACTATAACTTTTTAAAAGTAGCAAACTTCCTCGATATCACACTAGATTTAGTCAACAACAATTACAAACCATACATAAAACCCAATGTGCTACTACTCCGAGTTAGAGCAATTAAGAGGTGGTTCTACGCTCCTCACAACATTCCAATCAGAGGCCTTGCTTCCGGATGCAGTTTACCGTCATACACAGGACCAGTTCATAATCTAAAGAACCGATTATGCAAAGCCGATTCCTTTCACTTTTTCTAGCTGTCTCTCTTCTGGGAGAAATGTGACGGTCGTGTGTATAAATTAGTAAAAAAACGAAATACCGTTTGTCCTTACACCTTGATGAGACCCATGTGGTCATATATATATATATATATATATATATATATATATATATATATATATATATATATATATATATATATATATATATATATATATATATGGGAGTGTACACGCTAAAATGACTGCCCCTTCCTACCGAGCGCCCATAGCTCAGAGGTAAATTCGCCGACTGGCGCTAATTCGGTCGAGTTTCAATCCTGGGTGAAAGGCAATCGATTGTCTAACCGTACTGATGAGCTTTGATACAGCGAAACAGATCTGTCTACGAATGACTTTATATATATATATATATATATATATATATATATATATATATTAAATTCAAATACAATTTTGAGGGAAAATAGCAATTTTCAACATGGCAGTTTAAGACATGCCTTTTCAACCCTATTTAACCGAAGAATGAGAAAAAATTCTAATGCTGGAGGCTTGGTCTATTAAAAGAAGAGGTGATGGAATATTGGCTTATATAGGGTAAAGCTAGCGGAATCTTAGTAGTAATTTCTTCTATGGTAGTGGGGCTGTGCGGCTTAAGCATTGGGTTAGTAGTGGTAGGTAGAAGGGAAG
This sequence comes from Ascarosepion bandense, assembly GCA_037127315.1. Classification (NCBI taxonomy): domain Eukaryota; kingdom Metazoa; phylum Mollusca; class Cephalopoda; order Sepiida; family Sepiidae; genus Ascarosepion; species Ascarosepion bandense. Next base: position 1,305,029 of record JBBBDQ010000532.1, on the reverse strand, counting down.
CGATAACTGCTTAACCAAATCTTTCAAAATAATTCTATCAGTCGCCACAGAAAGAAATTTAAATTGCAATAATTGTCTTATTCTATTCAGTCAGAATATTTTTTTTAAATTTGCCTAAATAATTACCTTTTCCCATCATAACATAACTACCCACACCGGTATAAAAAATATCTAAAACCTTAAATCATATAATTTCTCCATACATGTTTATTAATTACAGCATCACTTCAACTCACAAAATCCTCAATATATCAAAAGCTACCAATCCCAATCCTTTGCTGGATATTGAAAACCTTGTTACAAAAAATCCCAAGGCTTACGGCCATATCACGCTGAATACACCGGTTCTCGCTCGATCACCGAACATTGAGCCTGGTCAGAACTTAGATGGATGACCGCTTGGGAATACCAGGTGCTGTAAACATTTAGTGACGGATGTGTGATGTGGTGCAGTGGATATCGGCTAGGGAAAGAGAAATCGGTGAACCGAGTTCGAATTCCAGTTGAATACTCTGCATTCACTTAAGCACTGGTACCCGTGGGAAAGGTATTAATCCGCCCCTTCCCTCCAGTTATGAGTTAAATAACAAGGGTAGGGCTTGGGGACCCTGCCCTTAAAAACAAATCACAATGAATCTTGATACTCGAAAAGAAAAAGTTATTACTAGACACGAAACTTATATAAAAAAACAATAAATTGTTGAAAGAAAAAGGTATTACCAGCAATAAATAAATAAAATTTAGTTGGCAATAAATGACCCGCCGAGGTGTTGATATACCACAAAACAACCAACCAACAAAAATCCCAATGGAAGAAACATTGAATATCATTAGCGACTGCGTTTACAAACACCCATCTATCCCTCCTCCAGAACAACAACCAGCAATTCCTCGGAAACTACTTACCGCGTGCACCACACAAATTCCACTTCCGGGTCATAATGCTAACATTTACATCCAAACTAACGGTGTCAGTACGGAAAACCCATTAGGTCCTATGGAAAACCCATTAGGTCCTATGGAAAACCCATTAGGTCCTATTTTATCGTTTTCGCATATCGAAAACAAAGTGTTCAGAACAAGCGACAAACCGGAGATTTACACAAGCTATGTCAACGACATTTTTGTTTTAATAAAAAAATTAAATTTTGAAAATAAATCCTTGTTGAAATGTACTCATGAACTTATGGGCAATGACAAAATCCCGTTTTTTTATGTCAATACAGAGCTAAAAACCAACGAATTTATCACTTATCTGTATAAAAATTACCCATTAGTAAAGGGTATAAAGTAGCAGGAATGACGAACTTCTTAATAGAGCACATGAAAATTCTTCCGTCCAAAGAATATTTTTGAGTGAGATAAAATTCATAAAACAAAAATTAGTCAACAATAATTTTCCAAACTACATCATTGATAAACAAATAAAATTATTTTTAAAATAACAAAAGAAAACATGACCATATTTTATTGCAGCCAAATGCACAACTAAACTTATTTATAAATGGAACTTTGGGCGATCATGTCTCGAAAGAGACATGACTGACTGGGCAGAAAATTATCGCGTAGTAGGTTTCCCTTGCTTTCTGCGGTAGACTGGTTCCCAACCAAAGCTATAGAACCCGATCTGTTCTATTATTTAACCCATAAGTAGAGGGAAGAGACGGATTAATATCTTTTCTAAGGGTATTTGTAAGTAAGTGGATGCAAAGAATTCAACTGCAGTTCGACTCCTGCTTCCCGATTTGTCATTCCTAGTCGATATCCACTGCACCACATAGCACATAGATAAATATATATATATATATATATATATATATTTCTATGTTTGCATATGTGTGTGTGTGTGTGTGTGTGAGTAATTGATTGGTGTTATTTTTACTGCTACATTCACAATTCACGATTTCGATTCCTGTCGATTCCTGACGATTAAGGAAAATTAAGGAAAAAGATTTTCCTTAATTTTCTCATAAAAGTTTCTGATAGTTTTGTTTTTCTTTTAGAAACTCGCAGAAACTGTTTACCTTTTGTGCTAGTGTCTGTTTGCAGAAGAAACATGATTCTATCTCAGGAATTGAGCGTTAGAATTGCGTCTGTGCAGGTCGCTGAAAACAGTCGACAGGCAAAGGAGAAACATGAAGCTCCCGGCAAAAAAGATCTGAAAATCAATTCTTCTGCCACATTTTGTTGGAAAGCATCGATTATTTATCATACCAAGGTTAGACATCTAGTTCGTCACCTTTTAACGTTAATAGAATGCACGGAACATCCTTAGAAGACTCTGAAAAACTCATTCCGCCATCACATTTGTACATTTTTGTCAATTACTATTTTTGAAGATTTTCTTTTTAATTTTTCCTAAATGCATATTTTGATTGTTAAAAAAAGTTTTCAAAACTACCGAAACCTGAAATGCTTATTTACATTGAAGTTATTTTTTATTTTTTATTTTTAATCGTATCACCCCGAGCAAGGCGGTAATGCCACTGATGTGCAGGGGGCTATATAAGAGTAAAAAGATTAAGTATAAGAGAGTGAAGAGGAAGACGAACCAGTTAGAAAGGAGCAAGAGAAGAATGAGAATACAGGTGTGATGAGAGCTGCAAATGTGGAGAGCAAGGAAAGGATATACAGGGCGGTGAAAGAAGTAGAGTCAATTGGTTAAGAGATGAGTTTTGTATAATAGGCACTATGATAAGATATAATTACTTTTGTAAATGTTTTTTTACATATCAATTATAAAAAATAAGCAGAAATTTCTATTAATTAAATTTCATAAAAAATAATTATGAACGTCTCAGAGTGTACAACGATTGTGAATATGACACTAAAAATGAGGACCACAGTCCGAACAAAATAGAGTAAATAATGAAAAACCTCATCTCAGAAATTAATAAATTGTAATACTTGAGGTCCAATTTGCTAAGCAATTCGATCGTAAATTCCGTGAGTTAAATGTCATACGTGATACACGCTTTGGGCGCTCATGTCTCGAAAGAAGATTATCACGCAGTAGGTTGCCATTGCTTTCTGCGGTAGACTGGCTGCCAGCCAAGGCTATAGAACCCAATCTGTCCTATTATTTAACTCATAGCTAGAACGTGAAGAGAAGTATTATATTATAAAGTAGTAATTAGTGGGGGATCAGCTTATCACTTTATAACAATAGAAAACAGATCCCCCACTTAATGCCCACTTAAATTTTATTTATGCGTCCAACTATTATATTCAGTCAGTCAGTTAAATGCCATACGTGATACACGCTTTGGGGGATCATGTCTCGAAAGAGACATAATTGACTGGGCAGAAGATTATCCCACAGTAGGTTGCCATTGCTTTCTGCCGTAGACTGGTTACTAACCAAGGCTATAGAACACAATCTGTCGTATTATTTGACCCATAACTTGAGTGAAGAGACGGATTAGTGGATATTGACTCGGAACGAGAACGAGTCTACCGCAGATTAAAAATGGCAGCCTACTGCGAGATAATCTTCTTGCCCAAAGTGTGTATCACGTATGGCAATTAACTGGCTGATCGTAAATTAATCATCGTAAATCACTCATTGTAAATTATTCCCTCTATAGATGCCAAAATAGATATGTCCATACGACGTTTCTTGCCATGAAAAATTTTTTAAAAATTTTAAAAATATGAAATTCGTAATCTGAATTTATTTTCAATATGTTGTTATTGATCAAAATTTTAGAGGAGCATACAAAATATTTAAAGGTTTTTCGGTGGAACGCATTGATTTGTGAAACTAGATTGTTTCAGCATTACTACAAAATAGTGAGTGCGATTTTCACCGGGTACACATTGAAAGATTCGACATTAAATAAATTAAGAGGGAGACATAAATAGTAAAATCAATGGCGGTAATATAAAATAATTCTGAATGCTCTTTACAGCAAATTCATTTTAAGCAATAGTAAAGTCATTTTCTAATGTCTGTTCTCTCTAAACTCTATAACTACTGCCTTTCTGCTTATCGGAGAACCCTCTGACTCCTCTGATAATCTCCCTATCAGCCTTCTACCAATCTTTGGCAAAGTGTTCGAAGCCATCATCAACGCCGACGTAGTACAACAATATCTCACAGCCCACACACTCTTCTCGGACAAACAGTATGGCTTCCGATTCACCAGGTGTACTGCTGATATGCTCACGACCATCATTAAGTATATACACCAGGCCCTCGACAAAAACGGTTGTCCTTGACATCTCGAAAGCGTTTGACAGAATCTGGCATGCTGGCCTTCTATGCAAGCTGCATGGCTATGGTATAACTGGACAATTGTTTGACCTAATCCAGTCCTTCGTTTCAAACCGTACATTGAGGGTAGTATTGAACGGACAAACCTCCCAATATTATCACATGAATTCGGGTGTCCCTCAAGGCTATAGTCTGGGTCCTACGCTTTTCCTTATAAATTTTAACGATCTCCCTGATGTAATAAGATACCATGTGGGCATATATGCTGACGACACTACAGTTTACTCTCGTGTCGATCAAAAATCTACCGAGGCTGACAAAGCAAACCTCGCTGCCGAGCTTGAAAAGGACCTCCAATCCGTGGTGGACTGGGGTAAGAAATGGCTCGTTAAATTTAATGCTTCCAAAACGAAGATGCTATCTAATAACCACAACAGAACACTCCCGCCCATTAACATGGATCAGGCTTCTCTCCCTGAAAGTAAAACACTGCGTCTCTTTGGATTAACTCTCACATCAGACCTAAAGTGGAATAACTATATAGAATCCATAGCTAAATCCGCTGCTAAGAATGTCGGTTCTCCGTGTAGGGCCAGGAAGATTTTCCCGTCCGAAACAAGCCTGCACATATACAAATCTACCTTGCATCCGTGCATTGAATATTGCTGCCATATCTGGCTGGGTGCTCCTGCTATCTACTTAGGTACCCACGACCAAATTCATCGGAATCTGCAATGTGATCGATCCCGACTTGGCAGCAAGGATACAGTCGCTTTCTCACCGACGCAGTGTGATTTCCCTGTGTCTCTTCTACAAATACTTTCACAGTTTCTGCTCCGATGAATGTAGCTCATTGGTACCACATGTAATGAATTTCCTCGAGCCACAAGATTAGCAACTAGGTCCCACCCTTTTACTGTGAATCCAATGAATTGCAAACGCAAATTCTACTCCCTCAGCTTCTTTTCTCGCACTTCTCGCCTGTGGAATTCTCTTCCGCATACTTGCTTTCCCGACAGTTACAATCTCCAAGAATTTAAATGTAAAGTCAATAGTCATCACCTGTCTCACTAACTTGCATCCTCTCTCTCATGCTTTTTTCTTCGTCCACCCCACTCTCATCAGGACTCTCTTGCTTCTCCTACTCTCTTCTTGACACCCCTGCAACCTCTCACTCCTTCTGATAGCATTCCTCCTATGTAAACCCCCGCAAAACAGTGGCGGTAAAATACCTTGCTTAGGGCGAAGCGATTATAAAAAATAAATAAATATTCAAAGTAAACTCTTTTCTCAATGCATTTTCAGAATAAAATCCCTTTCCAATGCATTTTCATAGTAAAATCCCTTTCCAATGCATTTTCATAGCAAAATCCCTTTCCAATGCATTTACATAGTAAAAATCCCTTTCCAATGCATTTTCATATTAAGATCCCTTTCCAATGCATTTTCATAGTAAAATCCCTTTCCAATGCATTTTCATAATAAAATCCCTTTCCAATGCATTTTCATAATAAAATCCCTTTCCAATGCATTTTCATAGTAAAATCCCTTTCCAATGCATTTTCATAATAAAATCCCTTTCCAATGCATTTTCATAGTAAAAATCCCTTTCCAATGCATTTTCATAGTAAAATCCCTTTCCAATGCATTTTCATAGTAAAATCCCTTTCCAATACATTTTCATAATAAAATCCCTTTCCAATGCATTTTCATAGTAAATTCCCTTTTCCTATGCATTTTCATAGTAAATTCCCTTTTCCAATGCATTTTCATAGTAAAATCCCTTTCCAATGCATTTTCATAATAAAATCCCTTTCCAATGCATTTTCATAATAAAATCCCTTTCCAATGCATTTTCATAGTAAAATCCCTTTCCAATGCATTTTCATAGTAAAATCCCTTTCCAATGCATTTTCATAATAAAATCCCTTTCCAATGCATTTTCATAGTAAAATCCCTTTCCAATGCATTTTCATAATAAAATCCCTTTCCAATGCATTTTCATAGTAAAATCCCTTTCCAATGCATTTTCATAGTAAAATCCCTTTCCAATGCATTTTCATAGCAAAATCCCTTTCCAACGCATTTACATAGTAAAAATCCCTTTCCAACGCATTTTCATATTAAGATCCCTTTCCAATGCATTTTCATAGTAAAATCCCTTTCCAATGCATTTTCATAATAAAATCCCTTTCCAATGCATTTTCATAATAAAATCCCTTTCCAATGCATTTTCATAGTAAAATCCCTTTCCAATGCATTTTCATAATAAAATCCCTTTCCAATGCATTTTCATAGTAAAATCCCTTTCCAATGCATTTTCATAGTAAAATCCCTTTCCAATGCATTTTCATATTAAGATCCCTTTCCAATGCATTTTCATAGTAAAATCCCTTTCCAATGCATTTTCATAGTAAAATCCCTTTCCAATACATTTTCATAGTAAAATCCGTTTCCAATGCATTTTCATAGTAAAATCTCTTTTCCAGTGCATTTTCATAGTAAAATCCCTTTCAAATGCATTTTCATAATAAAATCCCTTTCCAATGCATTTTCATAGTAAAATCCCTTTCCAATGCATTTTCATAGTAAAATCCCTTTCCAATGCATTTTCATAGCAAAATCCCTTTCCAATGCATTTACATAGTAAAAATCCCTTTCCAACGCATTTTCATATTAAGATCCCTTTCCAATGCATTTTCATAGTAAAATCCCTTTCCAATGCATTTTCATAATAAAATCCCTTTCCAATGCATTTTCATAATAAAATCCCTTTCCAATGCATTTTCATAGTAAAATCCCTTTCCAATGCATTTTCATAATAAAATCCCTTTCCAATGCATTTTCATAGTAAAATCCCTTTCCAATGCATTTTCATAGTAAAATCTCTTTCCAATGCATTTTCATATTAAAATCCCTTTCCAATGCATTTGCATGGCAAAATCCCTTTCCAATGCATTTTCATAGTAAAATCCCTTTCCAATGCATTTTCATAGTAAAATCCCTTTCCAATGCATTTTCATAGTAAAATCCCTTTCCAATGCATTTTCATATTAAAATCTCTTTCCAATGCATTTTCATAGTAAAATCCCTTTCCAATTCATTTTCATAGTAAAATCAGTTTCCAATGCATTTTCATATCAAAATCCCTTTCCAATGCATTTTCATATTAAAATCCCTTTCCAATGCATTTTCCAGTAAAACGCCTTTCTCGTGCATTTTTACAGTAAAACGGATTTCTAACGCATTTTCATGGTAAAATGTACCCGTGCTAATATAACCACTTTTAAATTAAAAATTCCTGCAATGGATTTTAATAGTAGGAAATCCAGCCACAGATTTTAATAGTAAAAATAAATATCAAATCTTCCAAGAAAATTAAATTTCGTCATTTAGTGGCCAATAAATATGTAGTTGATATTCCGTTAACCAAATTAAATTAAACCAATCAAAAATACTAATTCAAAAGATAATTCGTCTTGCTTCCTACCCGTTGAACAAAACACCTACCCGTTGAACAAAACACCTCAAATTAGTCTACCGCATATTACAGAAAATTACAAAAAGCCGGGGACATAACGGCTGATAAATGGACTTCTTCATTAAAACACATAAATGGAAGCCATTAAAATACAAAGAGAAAACAATGAAATATACAGAACTTTATTTATAAAGGTTTTCTTTTTCTAAGAACAAAGCCTGGAGCTTCTCTTGTGACATAAACTAACTTCATAAATGAAATGAAACACGTATTTACGATCCATTGCTGAATGCACCAGAAAAATATTCAGAAAGTGTTCCGTCTCTGATACTTGATCAGAAACACACAGTCGCGATAAAAATTGACATTGTCTGAGCCAGGTACAGTTTTTTTTTCTCTTACCGTTCCAAGAAAGCACGTGAATCCTTCAAACATGCTAAACTTTTACAAGAACCATATCAGGCCAAAATTGAAGTACTTCAGCCGTATTTCTTCGTAGATTTGCCAGATTTTCCGTCAGAATAAATTATGTTCATCACAGAAATCTCTCTTTCCACCTCCAGAGAACAATGATATTAATTATATTTTTAGCTGTTATATATCGGCTATTAATACATTATATTATTTTCAGATAATCTAAAAACTGGTTAACTAAACTTTATAACAATATATAAATACACTAGCAGTATAGCTCGGCGTTACTCAAGTGTAATGAAAGCTTCAAAACTAATCCATGGTCCTGGAGCTCAAACACTTTGGACGTTGGCACGAAACACTAAAAAGCAATAGTTGTTTCCTGTTAAAGCGAAACTGCAGACTGCAAGAAAAATGAATGGATGTAAGTCAAATTTTGATTTCCTGGTATTGATATCAAATAAGTTTTTTTCGTCGTAAACTGAATTTTCAAGGCTAAATAAGTCCTCTGAGTAAATGGTATCATGACTGGGACTAAGAACTACAATTATACCTACTTAAGCAAAAACTAAAATAAAGGGCTGAAAAATTACAGACATACAGGCAGATAAACAGACACACACACAAACATCTTGCCTTATATATATATATATATATATATATATATATATATATATTATCGATTTTCTGCACTATTATAACAACTGCAAACATAAAACTTCTGAATATCGTTTCTCATGTCTTTGTCTATGAGTGTATCAAATTTGATTAAAATCGGACCACTCCTTCTATAACCCGAATTATTCGATTATCGATTTTCGATATTTATCGGGTGTAAAAACCTAACTAAAAACACTCGCAGACGCTTATAGTACAACTCTGTAAAATTTCAAGAAAATCGGTTCAGCCGTTTCGGAGTCTATAGGTAACGGACACACACACACACACACACACACACACACACACACACACACACACACACACAGACAGACAAAGTTCCATTTATAAATAAGTTTAGATATGTAATCTTGGGATTGTGTGATGTGTTTTATGTGAATGTGTGTGTGAATGTGTGTATGCGTTTGAGAGACGGAGAGAGATAGAGAGAAATGGAGCATTCTGTTGTCAAGGGCGGTTATGTAAACAATACAGACTGCTCAGTCTTACTTTCTGGCCGTGATTGAGTTGAAACACGTTCACAAGGCCTAGTCGGTGACGAATTTACGTAAGAAATATCCGTCACAATTTTTGAAATTATGTTATTCCCCTTGAAAATAACCTTGTACGAAACTAAATTAAGCACAGTAAACATAGCTGAATTGATAGATACATGTTTTAACTTGAAGTGATTCTAGAAGTGAAATGTGGCGAAGAAGACTGTGTGACGCCAATAGGCTGTGTAAAAGAATATCTAGTATAGAAAATCGATATTCCAAATCCTGGCTTTTAATTGGGATCGAACAAATGCTATTTTAGATACGAAGCAGGACAAAGACGATCAATGCGATAACTACTCACGTGATGCATTTTCATTGTCGATCAATATTTATGACTTAAATATGCCTTATGCGTACCCGCCTTACATTTAAAGGCTGATAAAAATGTCATCCGTGTCTACAGCTTTATTTTCCATGTTTTAAAGCAATATTTCCATCTGATCCTGGGTATGACGTTAAACTGCATCCAGTAGCAGGGCCTCTGATTGGGAATTTGTGAGGAGCATGGAACCACCACTTAATTACTGTTGTTCCCAGATTCACCTTGATCCAGAGTAGTAGCACCTGTTAGGGTCCGAGCTATAAGCAAATAGTTAAACCCCAAACTGGGTTAAAACACTCTGAAAGTATAAAAATAGACTTTTATAGAAATATTTTTTTATCATTTCACCCCAAGCAAAGCATTCCACTGCCACTATTGCGCATGGGGCTACATAGGGGAAGGTAAAGAGGAGCAGTGGTTAGATGTAGGAAATGTCAGAAGGAAGGTGATAGATGAGTAAGGATACCGAGGATGAGGTTTGGGCCGATTGGAAGAGTGTTTGAAAGAATGGCAGCGAGTTAGTGTGTTAGGAGGTGTCTATTGACCTTACATTTAAACCCCTGGAGATTGTAGCCGTCGGGGAAGCAATCATGTGGAAGGGAATTCCACAGTCGAGAAGAGCGAGAAATGAAACTGTTGGAGTAGAAGTTGCGGTTGCATTTTATCGGTTTCACTGTAAAAGGGTGGGATCTAGTTGCTAATCTAGTTTCTCGTGCAAATTCGTATCTAGGGGGCAGCAATGATCTAAGTTCATTGGAGCAGAAGCCGTGAAAGTATTTATAGAAGAGATACAGGGAAGCCACGTCGCGCCAGTGAGAGAGAGACTGAAGGCGGTCTGCCAAGTTGGTTTCGATCACATTACAGACCCTCCGCTGAACATTGTCGAGAAGCCCGAGGAGAATAGCAGGGGCACCCGACCAGAAAAATAGACTGTTATATTCTAGAAGGAAAAAAATTACTAGCAATACATTTTTCAATACAAAACTAGAAGGTATCTTCAATTTTCTAAAACAAAAATTAATTAAAAAAATAAATAATATTTTTCATCAAGATCACACTAAATCAACCTTTCCTACCAGAACCGAAAATTACAATACTTTTTTTTTTATCGTATCACCCCGAGCAAGGCGGTATCGCCACTGATGTGCAGGGGGCTACGTAATAGTGAAAGATTGGAAAAGAGAAAGCCGGAAGTCACATCCTAAACAGGGAACAAGGGATGAGCCTCTTCACCTGTTGAAGAGACGAGGGTGGAGTGTGAAGCGGGTGAGTTGTTTTTTACGGCTTATTGACATTTTGTAGTCTATGTAACCTCTCCTCCGCCAACTATTTGGGGAAAACGTTCCATTTTCAAACTAATTTTTAAAATTTGTTTTTAATATCGGTTCAATAGACATGGGTGGAGTGTGAACCGGTCGATAGATAGATCTATCTACTCCAATTGAAAAAAAAACAAAGTGAGAAGATTGGAAAAGAGAAAGCCGGAAAACACATCCTAAACAGGGAACAAGGGATGAGCCTCTTAAGCTATTCAATAGACGTGGGTGGAGTCTGAACCGGGCGATAGATAGACTTTAAAACCGTACCTTTTTGGCATTAAATGACCCATAGAGGTGTTGATATGCCATTAAAGAAAACTCAAAACTGAAACTCACTATTATTATCGGAAAATTTAAAAGGTAAACTTTAACATTCCCAAGATGCGCCTGAATTTCCTCCAATTTCAATGTACGATGCTCTGTCAGTGACCGATTCTATAGAAATTAGGAATTTCCGTCTATTTCTATGAACGGTTGTTTTCTTAATGAGGGAATATATATATATATATATATATATATATATATATATATATATATATATTCAAAGCAACGTACATCAATATAATCACATTTGAATCTAGTCACAACACAGTACATTACATTTAGACATATGGTTCTGTTGTTAACATTTCGGTCTCTTGTGGTACAGTGGATATAGGCTCGGAACGAGAAACCGGGGAGCCGAGTTCGAATTCCAGCTGAATCCATTGTATTCACTTACGCGCAAATACCCTTGGGAAAGGTATTAATCCGTCTCTTCCTTCCAGTTATGGGTTAAATAGCAGGACAGATTGGGTTCTATAGCCTTGGTCGGCAACCAGTCTGCCGCAGAAAGCAATGGCAACCTACTGCGGGATAATATTCTGCCCAGTCAGTCATGTCTCTTTCGAGACATGATCGCCCAAGCGTGTATCACGTATGGCACCTAAACTGACTGACATGGTGAGACGTACGTCATAAAACCGCACTACAAATTTACGACCTGCATCTGTTATTCGGCGACTGTTAACGTGGTTTAGCAATGTTTTATGTCAACACAAGATGTTATCATCTTTGATGGCAGATGTATTTATGTTAACGTCCTTATAACCTCTCTGAAGTGAAAGCTTAGAGCCAGCATAATAACAAATATAGAAATGTTGGACAATTTTTGTCTTTATTTTCATCTGAAATTAAAGCCAAAATATGTTGTTTTGTATGGCTCATGATTAAACATGATAGACATTTATTGTCTGTTATATTTAACAATGTCTGTTTAAAAAATTATCTGCTACCTTGATTCAATATCACTCATTCAATAATGGATTTGAGCACTCTGGTTAATATGCGGGTATAATGACAATATATATGCTAAAAAGTCTTCTACCGAACGCCCATAGCCCAGAGGTAGAATCGCCGACTTACGCTAATTCGACCGGGTTTCAATCCTGGGATAAAAGCAATCGGAGTCTAAACGTACTGATGAGCTGTGATACAGCGAAACAGATCTGTCTGCAGATGACTAAATATAATTCTTTTGTCACGCTCAGAGGTTTTTTTTCGTAATGTATAATATTCAATGGTAGGTACATCAATATATATATATATATATATATATATATATATATATATATATATATATATATATATATACATATACGCTTACGTCATTTAAGATGGCATATTGATATAAATCTTTTGCCGACATTTTTTACGGTTTGTAGATTAAATGAGCTGGAGAATAATTTTCTGAAGACGTGTATTTTTATAAAACATTAAAAATGTGCAAACTGCTCGCAAAAATAACATAGACATTGTTTTGATAAATATCTGAATGTTGTCAAAATTAAGAATGCAGTAAAATTCTCCATCTTAGGAAAATATTTGATTGTTTTGAAAACTGCGTAATCAATGTCAGAAGCGAATACAATTTACATTAAATTATTTCGGGGAATAAAACAATGAATTATATTTTAGAGCCGACGAGAAATGTGTTTTGGTTGTCGGAAACAATAAAATAAACACGCATTTGCGGCGTGTCAAAGTTATAATTATGTTAACAATTCGTCAAGATATGACGTAATCACTGATATATGTGACAGAAACTATTAGTGGTAGGAGTAGTTGGAGAACGTGTTGCGGATTCTGGGTGAGGATCCGCACAAAATAACGAACAACAAGACAGATATTTAAGATAGAAAAATAAGATACAAACTTGAACGAAGGTTGGTAAATACAAGGAATACTAATAGTAAGGAATATATATACACAAACCTTTGAAGTGAACTCGTGCTAGAATTAGTATGTCCACGTCGGAACTGACGGCTGCTGTGTAATACTATTCTGGTTGAGTGGAGCTTAGAGCTACTATGACTACTGACGCGGTATTCTCTGTGAAACTTCGGCATCGTTCGGTATCCTACGGATCTATACGGTAACTCACTATGGCAGGAGTATATGTATACTCCAGTCGAGCCCATTATCATAGAACAAGAGATCCCACAGCAGCTATGAAGTCCCTTTCTTGCAACTTTGTATCTACCACTAAAATTATCACATATTTATTTGCCCAATTTATAATTTTTTCTTAAATTTCAACCAATGCAAAGCTCAAATTAGACGGTCAGAATTTAAATAAAAATAAATGAGGAGATATGATGAAAACAGAACGTAATAATGAAAATGTTAATATTGAGCGTTTCCTTATAAGGAAATATTCGGCAGTAATTAACCGAGCAGACTGTGTTACTTTTGGCTGATATTTTTAAAATTTATCTCTTTAAAGACTTTTTCACAGAAAATAGATATCCCCAGTCTAGATTTTAAAAAAAATTTATCACCCCGAGCAAGAAGAAAATAAGTTATATTAAACGTAAAGATACAAACTTGAACCCTGGTTAGTAATCTAAGAATACAATTAGTAAGGAATATATATATATATATATATATATATATATATATATGTCCACGTCGGAACTGACGGTTGCTGTGTAATACTATTCTGGCTGAGTGGAGCTCAGAGCTACTATGACTGCTGACGCGGTATTCTCCGTGAAACTTCGGTATCGTTCGGTAACTCTCGGTATCTTACGGATCTCTACGGTTCTGACGTATCTCACTATGGCAGGAATATAGGTATACTCAAGTAGAGTCCATTATCATAGCAAATGTGGAGGTCCCTGAACAGAATGAAAACCGAAAAAACAAGGAAAACCTCGGACGAGATTGGACGTTTGGTCCCTCGATGCGTGTGTGTTGTCACCTTCGACCTTAGCTTCACTCGATGATACGCCACCTGATGAGACAACAAATTAAGTGGATATATTTTTATATACGCATTGTACGTCATATTTCAAGCCGTTCATCAACATTTGTTCTCAGGTGCAGTATATAACAGACATATATATATATATATATATATATATATATATATATATTATATGTATGTATATATATTATATGTATGTATATACATATTGATTATTTACTACTTAGTTTTTGGTCCTAATAGGGTTAGACCAGTAAATATTTATATTGTAGAACTTTTGAATATTTTCCATTTTTAAACGAGTTATTTCGCTCCCCAAATTTCTTACATGAGTGGTGTTTTCAGGCGATTTTTAATAACTGATTTTACCATTTTTCTTTTTAAGAACGCTCTTGTAACGGTGTTTTATTGGAACGTTCACGTGGCAGGGGATTTATGAACGCGCATTGTTTAAATTAAAACGAATTATGACGTTTTCATCCATGGTTGTATGAACCTAAGAAGTATTTCTTAGTGTGGATGCATTTATTCATAATTTCTGTTCTTTCATTTAACAGTTCGTCTTTATTTCTAAAAATCTAAGTATTAAACAATCAATCAATTAATCAATATATATATATATATATATATATATATTTTGATTTCAATTTCCAGACGTAATTAGCCAATTTCGTATTGTTTTTTTTTAATTTTCTATTTTAAATGTAGATCTGTGGTTGAATATATATTTTAAAAAAATCAGTCGCTTTCTGCGTCAGGTGATGTAAGCAATCTCTCCACGAACGCTCTCGCGAAATACGTTTCTCATTTAAATTTTAAAATCATTTGTTTCTAATGAAGGACCGAGGACGGTCTGAAATATCAAATATAATAATAGAAATAAATAAATACTGTCCCAAAAATACATTTTTAAACTTACAACTTTTTAGTAGTTTTTCCTATATATATATATATATATATATATATATATATATATGAAATGGTATATTTAAGCTGCAAGTATTCATCCAAACAAGTTTTATTAAAAAGATTTTCTTAAAAAATCTACATGCTGTTTTTTATCATATTTTTTGCAATTTTCGAATAAAATGTTGAATTCTGTGCCCGAGGTTACGGTTAAACTCTATCAAGTTCATTGTTTCTTACTTTTCATTCAACTACTTATGCATTTAACAATTTATAGCTATAGCATAACATACAAACTTACAAATGAGTTCAAACAAGTTCCATAAGTTTATTTAAGTTTCTAGAATGCTCTAGAAACTCATAATACTACTATATCTATATACGATTGTAGAAATTTCGTATTGCCGGGTGGGGGGTTGAGGCATTAAAAATATATCAAAAAACCTGAATTTAATTTTCTTTATTAGTTTTAGCAAAAGTTCATCGAATTATTATATAGGAAATTAATTATTTTACAAAAAGTCGAAAAACCATAACCCAAATATATATATTTATATATAGATTTCTCTGTCCACTCCACTCTCGTCAGTATTCTCATCCTTCTCTTACCCACTTCTTGACACCCCTATAACCTGTCACACTTTTTCATAAGTTTCCTTTTATGTAACCCCCTGCAAAACAGTGGCAGTAAATGCCTTGCTGTGAGCGATATGATTATGAAAATAATCTATCTATCTATCTATCTATCTATCTATCTATCTATCTATCTATCTATCTTTAAATGTAAAGTCAATAGTCATCTCTTATCTCACTGACATGCATCCTCTCTCTCTCTCTCTCTCTCTCTCTCATGCTCCTTTCTCCGCCCACTTTACTCTCATCAATATTCTCATCCTTCTCTTACCCACATCCTGACACGCTCTATAACCTGTCTTTCTTTCTCATAACTTTTCACCCATGTAAACCCCTACAAAACAGTGGCAGTAAAATTCCTTGCTTGGGGCGATATGGTTATAAACAAAAAGGAATGTGTGTGTGTGTGTGTGTGTGTGTGTGTGTGTGTGTGTGTGTGTGTGATGAGAGAGAGAGAGAGAGAGAGAGAACGAAAGAAAGAACAAGGTAGTTTGGCTTTAGGAAAGTGAGTAATTTTTTTTAAAGAAAGTATGTCGTTAAGTGGAAACGTTTCTGCTCTTAGGGTCACCATGTCAATAACTTTCATGTTCCCAACTCAGTAATCCAGATTCCTCCTTTCATCTTTAAGCCAAATACATTTTGTCACTTTAAAAAATTCTCTGCTAGTTTACGCAAGCAGTTTTTTTCTTTTTTTTTTTTTTTTCGCTTATAGTCTAAACAGCAAACGACGCAACTGAACTGCTGGTGGCAAAACCCAAGAGACATATATTTACATCTTTAACCCAGAAATTTTGCTGGCTCAGTGCTTGATTTTCTTGCCGCTAAAAGCCAGAGGCGCTACTGCTAAATTAATCATTAATAGTCCATCCTCTAAATTTCATTTTAAATTCCACCAAATGTATTTTTCGGTTACTAATTCTTTCTATTCGACTTATTTCAATTATTACAAATTTCATAACTATTAAATGTCTTCCCATCTATCTATCTATCTATCTATCTTTTTTTTTCTTTTTTTTTTTTTTTATAAGCGTTTCACCCCGAGCAAGGCATGTCACTGCCACTACTGTGCAGGGGGCTACGTAGAGTGGAGAAAGGCTGGTTAAATATAGGAAATAACAGAGGGTGGGTGATAGGCGGGTGAGGATACCGAGAATGAGGGTTGGGTAGATGAGAGTGTTGTGAGAATAGTTGGGAGTTAGTGTGATAGGATGTGTCTATTGACCCTACATTTAAACACCTGGAGATTGTAACTGTCGGGAAAGCAGACTTGTGGAAGGGAGTTCCACAGGCGGGAAGCGCGAGAAAAGAAGCTGTTGGAGTAGAATTTACGGTTACATCTTATTTGTTTAACTGTAAAAGGGTGGGACCTAGTTGCTAATCTAGTATCTCGTGTAAATTCGTGCTTAGGCGGCACCAGTGATCTAAGCTCATCGGAGCAGAAGCCATGAAAGTACTTGTAGAAGAGGCACAGGGAAGCTACATCACGCCGGTGTGAGAGCGGCTGCAGCCGGTCTGCCAAGTCAGTATCAACCACGTTACGGATCCTCCTTTGTATTTTGTCAAGAAGCCCAAGGAGAGAAGCAGGGGCACCCGACCAGATATGGCAGCAATATTCAATACACGGGCGGATGGTAGATTTGTATATGTGCAGAATAGTTTCAGGTGGGAAAAATTTCCGGGCCCTGCACAGAGAGCCGACTTTCATAGCAGCAGATTTGGCAATGGATTCAATATAGTCATTCCATCTGAGGTCCGCCGAGAGTGTAAGGCCAAGGAGGCGTAGTATTTTATTCTCTGGGAGGCTAGCCTGTCCCATGCTAATGGGAGGTAGATGCGATTGTCTATGGTGGTTAGTTGATAACAGCTTTGTTTTGGAGGCATTGAAATTTACCAACCATTTCCTACCCCAGGTCACTACGGATTGGAGGTCCCTTTCAAGTGCGGCAGCGAGGTTCACTTTGTCGTCCAGACCTGGTTTCTGATCGATGCGGGAGTAGATTGTTGTGTCGTCGGCATACATGCCAACTTGGGATCTAATGGTGTCGGGGAGATCATTAATGTAGATCAGAAATAGCGTGGGACCTAGGATAGAACCTTGAGGGACGCCCGCGTTCGTCTGGTAGTTTTGGGAGGCATGCCCATTTAATACCACCTTTAATGTGCGGTTAGAGAGGAAGGACTGGATGAGGTCAAACAGATGTCCAGTTATCCCATAGCTCCGCAGTTTGCACAAGAGGCCAGCATGCCAGACCCTGTCGAAAGCTTTGGAGATATCCAAGGCAGCGGTTCGGGTTTCACCATTCTTGTCGAGTGCCTGGTATATGTACTCGGTAATGGTCGTTAGCATATCAGCAGTAGACCTGGTGAAGCGAAACCCATACTGTTATCTATATATATATATATATATATATATATATATATATATATATATATATATATATATATTAGCAGTATAGGCCGGCATTGATCGGATGAAATGAAAGCTTTAAAACTAATCCATGGTCTTGGAGCTCAGACTCAGCCTAAAGAATATTTGAAATAATAAAATAATTGCGACAATTTACCAATAGCACCTAATAAAATAATTGCGACAATTTACCAATCGCATATATATATATATATATATATATATATATATATATATATATATATATATTAGCAGTATAGCCCGGCATTGCTCGGGTGTAATGAAAGCTTTAAAACTAATCCATAATCCATGGTCTTGGAGCTCAGACTCTGCCGAAAGAACATTTGTGAGAAGTATGCTGAGATTCGGATAAAAATTGTGGATTTGTCTAAAGGACATACAGACAGATAAACAGACACACACACACAAACATCTTGCCTTTTATATATATATATATTATCGATTTTCTACACTATTGTAATAACTGCAACCTTGAAACTTCTGAATATCGTTTCTTATGTCTTTATCTATGAGTGTATCAAATTTGATTAAAATCGGACCACTTCTTCTATAACCCGATTTTTTCGATTATCGATTTTCAATATTTATCGGGGGTACCTCGACACCAAACCTAGCTAAGAACACTCGCAGATGCTTATAGTACACCTGTGTAAATTTTTAAAAAATCGGTTCAGCCGTTTCGGAGTCTATAGGTAACGGATACACAAGCACACACAGACACAGACACACACACAGACAGTTTCAGTTATAAATAAGTTTAGACAGATATATATAGTGTATCGAGACAACAGATAATTTTCTAAACATATACAGACTGTTAAATATAACAGACAATGAATATCAATTATGTTTAATCATGAACGTTTCTAAACATTGTATTTTGGCTTTAATTTCAGGTGAAAATGAAGATGGTTCATGTGAGTCGAAAGCTTAGAACCAGCACACTAAAAAATATATCCAAATGATGGAGAATTTTTATCTTTATTTTCGCCTGAAATTAAAACCAAAATACGATGTTTAGAACGGCTCATGGTTAAACTTAATAGATATTCATTGTCTGTCATATTTAACAATAAAAATATATATATTTAGTGTATCTAGGCAGCAAATAATTTTCTAAACATATGCTGTTAAATATAAGAAACAATGAATGTCTATTATGTTTAATCATGAGCCGTTCTAAACGTCGTATTTTGGCTTGAATTTCTTTTGAAAATAAAGACAAAATTCTCCAACATTTGGGCAATTTTTTATTAATTTGGTTCTAAGCTTTCATCTGTTGGAGAACTTTTGGCGATTCAACCTCTAAGCGATGGGCGCTCGGTAGAAGGTGGCATACTTTTAACGTATGATGTATCATACGCCAGTAGCCAGAGTGATCTAATTCATTAGTGAATGAGCGATGCGTAGATGCTAGAATAGCTACTGTTTTTTTAAAAGTCTTCCATTCTTCCAGAATGCTCAATATCAAACCAGAATTTATTTCCACCATTGTGAAAAGCACAAACTATCTTGTCAGACCAGAGAAATCAAATAGTTTAATTTAACTCAGAATATTCAAAAAATTTAATGTTTAGCACAGAAAGGAAATACTGAGGCTAGGTGAAGGGCAGATATATATACAATTTAACATTGAAGCCGCGAAAATACCGGAAATGTCACAAAAATTAAAGAACATATACACCAACCCACACCAAAAAGGGAAACAATCTAATATACAAGAACAACACAAGTGAATAGATAAAACCACACAAAAGACAAACACACACACACACACACACACACACACACACACACACACACACACACACACACCTCTAAGAGGCCATATATGCACACAATAATATACACTCAATTATATATATATATATATATATATATATCTGTGTGTGTGTGTGTGTGTGTGTGTGTGTGTGTGTGTGTGTGTTTTTATCCCGGGAGGGGATAAACAGAGACAGAATAGTGCAAGAAATAACTCTTAACACTGAGGATATATAAACAGAGACTTATTATACCTCAGTACAATGAACCAAATACAAGTACACCAACGAACAGTTAACACGAATAACAATTAAGAAGGCAATGTCTCTGTATGGGACCTATGCGTCGCTCTTGAGAAGTAGGCTTCCGTCTAGTGACGTCTAACTCTCGTCTAAGGCCGATGGCTGTCGACTCTCGTATAATGACGAATAATCTTGATCACTGCGGTGTCATGACGAAGAATCTCGTATAGCCACGAACACACTCGATCTGTTTCGAGTGCTCTCTCTCTCTAGTTCGTTCTCGTCTAAGTCTTTTATA
Organism: Ascarosepion bandense; assembly: GCA_037127315.1. Classification (NCBI taxonomy): domain Eukaryota; kingdom Metazoa; phylum Mollusca; class Cephalopoda; order Sepiida; family Sepiidae; genus Ascarosepion; species Ascarosepion bandense. The sequence continues at coordinate 1,284,545 of JBBBDQ010000532.1, read as the reverse complement.
ACCCGTGCGATACCCATTCCTGGGTAAGACAGGATATTCCACCACAACAATATATCATAATACTTTAGGTAATGATCATTTTTATCTATTTAATATTTTATATTAATTGCATAACATTTTTTTTTATTATCCTCCCCCTTTTTAATGATTTGTCATTTTTCTTATAAAACCCCGTCTGGTTCCTTTATTAATATATATATACGTATATCTCAACTATCCAAATCTGTAAACAATTACATTGGCTACACCACCACAAAGTCAACAAGAATATTAACATTGCACCTTTCCCACAACAGTTCCATCCTATCTCATTTAAACACACATCGAGATCTTCCAGGACCTTGCTGTGATATACTTGTTGACAATATACACATAACTAGCAGTATAGCCTGGCGTTGCTCGGGTGTAATGGAAGCTTATATATATATATATATATATATATATATATATATATATATATTATCGATTTTATGCATTATTGTAAGAACTGCAACCTTGAAACTTCTGAAAATCGTTTCTTATGTCTTTGTCTATGAGTGTATCAAATTTGATTACAATCGCATCACTCCTTCTATAACCCGATTTTTTCGATTATCAATTTTCGATATTTATCGGGGGTACCTCGACACAAAACATCGCTAAGAACACTCGCAGACGCTTATAGTACAACTGTGTAAATTATCAAGAAAATCGGTTCAGCCGTTTCTGAATCTATAAGTAACGGACAGACACACAAAGACACAACACAGAGACAAAGTTCCATTTATAAATAAGTTTGGATTTAGATATCCAAAAGACGATTACTTTTTACCCGCAAATAGAAGTCAAAACCTTCATAAAGAAATTTAAACCAGCTCTAAATCAAATCGTAACCTCACACACATAGACACACAACATATGAAGTGCATATATATAGGTATATGTTATATAGGTTTCCTTATAGCAAGGCAATGTATATGTATATAGTACCGTAAGATACTTACACATACGGACAACAGTGCACACGCAAATACACCATACAAAATGCATGTTTTATAGTTCATGATAATGACATAATATACACGTGTGGAAAACAAATACACACACAAAAATACACAGACACACACACGAAAACACTGGCAAGAACAAACACAAGATGGGCCCCATGTACACGTAGACGCATTCTACACATATACCGACACAAAAACCCAAACACAAAAAAACAGGAACATTATATATATTTACATATATATATATATATATATATATATATATATATATATATATATGGGTGGGGCGCGTGTGTGTATCTGTCTTAGTAGGTCAGCTACCACACTTTAATACAAAAAATGTAGACGATCATTTGCTTAGATTTCTATTATATTTTATGCAAAAAATTCTCTTATTTTGGGGAATTAGTGATTGTAAAAATTGATAAATATCGTCTAGGATTTTTTTCTGTTGTATTGCTATAGACACATACTGTGTAAGTGATAGGATAGACAATATAAGACATTCTGAAAGTACACACAAACACACATACACACACATTTACCCACAACCAAACACAGATACATATATATACGAGGAAACAGCAAATTTTCCGTATAAGAGATATTGATCCGGAATTTACATTTTAAAGTGGTTGATCCGTTTGAATAATGGATATGTTTTACGTTCCTTGACAAAAACTAAGATAATGTTGATATACAACGCAATATCATGTAATATAAATCCTTCAATATTCAAAGTAGATAGATAGATAGATAGATAGATAGATAGATAGATAGATAGGCATGGATTCTGAGGCTGGCAGTCAAATAGATAGATAGATAGATAGATAGATAGATAGATAGATAGGCATGGATTCTGAGGCAGGCAGTCAGATAGATAGATAGATAGATAGATAGATAGATAGATAGATAGAAAAGAGTGATCAGTAGATATAACCATATATATATATATATATATATATATATATGCTATTAAATATAAGAGACAATGAATGTCTGTTATGTTTAATCATGAGCCGTTCTAAACGTCGTATTTTTGCTTTAATTTCAGTTGAAAATAAAGACAACGTAAAGGAGATCCCATTGCAATAGCATCTATTTGTGTATGAATATTGCCTAAGGGATCGTGAAAGGGTACTTGTGTGGTGCATGCTAATAATAGTTTTTTTTTTAATATAGTGGGTTTAATATTGATTGATGGGAGAGTAGCATGATTGTATACATCACGGATAATGATGTCAATTGTTTCCTGGACGGGAACATTTGTGAATAAGTTTTGGACATCCAAAGATGCAATTATTTGATTATTAGGTTTTACGGAATGGAGAATCTGTAAAAATTCGTCCGTGGAATTAATACTATATTTATCAGGAAGATAGGGAGTAATTAGTTTGTTAAGTGTTTTGGAAAGTTTTTTGCGTAGATGACAGAGTAGTTACTGTTTGTTTTTTCAAAGTCTACCATTCCTCCATATATATGGTTATATCTACTGATCACTCTTTTCTATCTATCTATTTGACTGCCTGCCTCAGAATCCATGCCTATCTATCTATCTATCTATCTATCTATCTATCTATCTATCTATCTATCTATCTATCTATGTTTACATCTATCTATCTATCTATCTATCTATCTATCTATCTATCTATCTACCTTTGTTTATATCTATCTATCTATCTATCTATCTATCTATCTATCTATCTATCTATCTATCTATCTAACGTTGTTTATATCTATCTATCTATCTATCTATCTATCTATCTATCTGTCTATCTATCTATCTATCTATCTATCTATCTATTTGACTCTCTGCCTCAGAATCCATGCCTATCTATCTATCTATCTATATATATATATATATATATATATATATATATATATATTCTAATTATGAATTTCATCCACTTTCGCTACCATAGTTTCAACCTATCGGTATTTTGTATTTTCAAGTGTTTTACAATTAACTGATCATCCAACGCTTCTTCGAACGCTTAAGAGAAATCACCAGAATGCATTAAGTTTAAAATAAGGGAATAACTGTTCGAGACGAGCGAAATCAAAATGTAATCATTTATATCTTAGTTTGTACGAAGCCAGATTGTATTCTCTAAGTTGCTTACAACCAGAAGATAGTTCGAATTTTTTATTTTGTAACCTTTCACGATCTGGAAATGACACTGTCTAGATTCTCTTCTTGGCCCAATCTGCAGTCATTTCCACTGTTTCAATGTCAAGCCATTTTTAATATACTCCAACTTACATATGGATCTTTGCCATTTTTGCTTTTAATTTACACACGTGGTTGGCTAGTTTAGTATGATGTCTTAAGGGTAGGATGTTCTTTGTGGTGCAGTGGCTATCGGCTCAGAATGAAAAATTGGGAAACAGAGTTCGAAATCCATTTGAATTCTTTGCATTCACTTACGCGCAAATACCCGTGGGAAAGGTATTAATCCGTCTTTTCCTTCCAGTCATGGGCTAAATAACGGGACAGTTTGGGTACTATAGCCTTGGCTGGCAGCCAGTATACCGCATAAAGTAATGGCAACCTACTTCGGGATAATCTTCTGCCCAGTCAGTCATGTCTCTTTAGAGACATGATCGCCCCAAGCATGCATCACGTATGGCAATTTACTGACTGACTGAACATAATAGTTAAAAACAGTTAAAGTTTCTACTGGGCATAAAGTGGGGAATCGGTTTTCTATCGTTATGAAGTAATAAACTGATCCCCACTAATTACGACTTAATAATATAATACATCACTCCCCATTCTAGCTATGAGTCAAATAACAGGGCAGAGTGGGTTTTATAGCCTTGGTCGACAACCAGTCTACTGCAGAAAGTCATGGCAACTTACCGCAGGATAATTTTCTGCCCAGTCAATCATGTCTCTTTTGTGACATGAACACCCATACATGTATCATGTATGGCACTTAACTAACTGACAATACGTAGAGATTCACATGTTCTGGGGATGAACAGATTTTTAATGCGCTAATCAACGTTTAGTTGTTTTTTGAAAATCAAAATGGAAGACAATTACTCATTGTCCCGGATTAAACCTCTTACGAAACCAGATATATATATATATATATACTAGCAGTATAGCCCGGCGTTGCACGGGTGTAATGAAAGCTTTAAAACTAATCCATGGTCCTAGCGCTCAGACTCAGCCTAAATAACATTTGAAATAATAAAATAATTGCGACAATTTACCAATCGCATCTAATATATATATATATATATATATATATATATATATATATATATATATGTATATATATACTAGCAGAATAGCCCGGCGTTGCTCGGGTGTAATGAAAGATTTAAAACTAATCCATGGTCCTGGAGCTCAGACCCTTTGGACGTTGGCACGAAACACTAAAAAGCAATAGTTGTTTCCAGTTTAAGTGAAACCGTAGATTGAAAGAAAAATGAATGGATGTAAGTCAAATTTTGATTTCCTGGTATCGATATGAAATAAGTTTTTTTCGTCGTAAACTGAATTTTGAAGGCTAAATAAGTCCTCTGAGTAAATGGTATCATGGCTGAGACTAAGAACTACAATTATACCTACTTAGAGCCAAACTCGAAGTAAAAACTAAAATAAAAGGGCTGAAAATATACAGACAGATAAACAAACAGCTTGCTTTTTATATATACACTATAGCCATCCATAGCTCATTAGTAAGGTTAGACTTCGATCGCTTCCTAACCCAGGATTGAAACCTGACCGAATCGCAGTCATTTGGTGATTCTACCCCTAGGCCACGAGCATCCGGTGCAAGAAGGCGGAGTTTTAGCGCGTATAAACACGCCCAATAGCTAGGGTGCCCTAATTCATTATTGAATGAGCGATGCATATATGCCGGAGTAGCTACTGTTTACAAAGTCTCCCACTCTTCCAGAGTGCTCAGTCAGGGTGTGAGAGCGTAAATAAATATATATATAAATTGTTGATTTTGTAAGAACTGCAACCTTGAAACTTCTGAATATCGTTTCTTATATCTTTGTCTATGAGTGTATCAAATTTGATTAAAATCGGACCACTCCTTGTAGAACCCGATTTTTTCGATTATCGGTTTTCGATATTTATCAGGGGTACCTCGACACAAAACCTATCTAAGAACACTCGCAGATGCTTAACTGTGTAAATTTTCATAAAAAATCGGTTCAGCCGTTTCCGAGTCTATAGGTAACGGTTACACACAGACACACACACACAGACAAAGGTCCATTTATAAATAAGTTTAGATTTAGATATGGGACGCTTTCAAGATTTGCAAGTCCTCTTCATCTGTTTTCACATTTTACACGTTTTCCCATTTCTTACTGCTGACGAATATTTATATAAAATGAAAATCTATTCATACCGACAATGTTTTTGCGTTTCTCTGCCGTGTCCTTGTTACAAGGCTTACGGACATATTACGTTGAATACACCGGTTCTCGCTCAATCACCGAAATTAAGCAACGTTGAGCCTGGTCAGTACTTAGATGAGTGACCGCTTGGGAATACCAGGTGCTGTAAAATTTTAGTGACGGATGCGCGTGTTTACGGCCATATTACGTTGAATACACCGGTTCTCGCTCGATCACCGAAGTTAAGCAACGTTGAGCCTGGTCAGTACTTAGATGAGTGACCGCTTGGGAATATCAGGTGCTGTAAGCGTGTAGTGATGGATGTGTGTTGTGGTGCAGTGGATATTGGCTCGGAATGAGAGATTGGTGAGCCGAGTTCGAATTCCAGGTGAATACCTTGCATTCACTTAAGCACTGGTACCCTTGGGAAAGGTATTAATCCCTTCCCTCCAGTTATGGATTAAATAACAAGGGTAGGACTTGGGGACCCTGCCCTTAAAAAAATCCCAATGAATCTTGATACTCGAAAAAGAAAAATGTATTACTAGACACAAAACATATATAAACATCAATAAATTGTTGAAAGAAAAAGGTATTACCAGCAATAAATAAATGAAAATTTAGTTGGCAATAAATGACCCGCCGAGTTTGGTTTGCCGTAAAAACCAAACAACGAACCTAGTTACAAAATTTCTTTAAAATACTTTTAACAGTATATTGTACTGTTCATCCTCATTGGGTATCTCAAACTTCTTTCCTTGTTCTAAACGAAGATTCTTCCTATATGTATCGTGTCTTTTCAGAACGTAGGCGAATATGGCCCACCACATCTTTTTTTTTACTTGCAGCTCTTAATATATTTTATCTTGTTATTTCTTCCAAATGCTGATCGGACATTTATCTTCTTAAGCCTATCAAATTTCATATGCTCTATTTTCCTTGTCTCTCTTTTTCTTCCATCCACCTTATGAACATCAAATTCTCCAAGCTCTCTTACCTCATTATGTGTCTCAGAGACTTCAATTTTCTTTTCATGATGTTAAGTATAAGTTTCCTTTCTGTTTCCATTCTCTCCAAAACTTTGTCATTGCTAGCATATTTTGCCCATCAGTCAGTTAGTTAAGTGCCATACGTGAAACACGCTTGGGCAATCATGTCTCGAAAGAGACATGACTGACGGGGCCAAAGATTATCCCGCAGTAGGTTGCCATTGCTTTCTGCGGTAGACTGGTTGACCGCCAAGACTATAGAACCTAATCTGTCCTGTTATTTAACCGATAACTGAAAGGAAGAGACGGATTAATACCTTTCCAAAGGACATTTCCCCGTAAGTGAATGCAAAAAATTCAACTGGAATTCGAACTCGGCTCCCCGATTTCTCGTTCCGAGCCGATATCCACTGCACCACAACGCTCATCCATTTTTCCCATAGTATCATCAAAACCCTCGGTAGAAACACATTTCTGTTGCTTCGAATCTCTCCTTTATCTTCCAGAAGATATTCCAGCTTTTACTGCCATATAAGAGGATAGACATCCCGTAGCAAATCAGTATTCTTTCCTTTGCTCAAAACAAAATTTTCATGTTTTTCAATACTCTTACCTTTTGTTTTGGGTTTTCGTCGCCAATTTGTTGTGGCAAAACTTTACGCAAATCTTCATCGCCAATTTGTTGTGAAGTTGTTGCGGGGAAAATTCACCGCCAAATTGTAGTAACTGGTTTGGTTGCAAGTAAGACGCGGGAAAAAAGATGTAGATTTAAAACAGTTCATTAGTATATCAAGAGCATAGATACAAAATAAGTGTTAGTAATAAGTAATAGAAATAAGTAAGTCCGAACGGTACAGTTACGCTGCGTATTGCCTGAGTAACAGCGGGCTTTAACTGCTTACTAGCTGTCGTCAACTGCCGTAAACTACTGTATTTAACTGCATCAGCTGCCTTTCAGAAGTCATGCACTAATCATATATAACAAGAGAAAGAGTCCATTCCTCGTAAGAAAGCACCATAATAGCTTTTGAAAAGCGTCCTTAACATATCCCAATACACCTTCGGATCTCAGTGTCGTACGTTCTGTCCTCTGTTAGAACACATTCCATATATTTAATTTTCATTACTTCAGTAGATGCTCATTAATTTATTGTTTCTGGCTTAATTGCAATTATTTTCTCTTGTTAAGATATAATATGTCTATTTTCAAAAAAACATAGATTGGATAACGCGGCCACTTAATGATTTTTCCTCTTTGGATTTAATCGATAGGAAATCGATTCCAACAATTTATCTCAAAGTAATTGCTTTTGTATTTGTTTAAAGAAAGGAAGTAAGACAAAACAAGACTTAAAAAAATATTATCGAAATTTATTATTGCTAGAAATCTATTGTGTGTTTGAAGAAACAACTTCGGAAAAAAAGCTTACATCGATCAATACCGCATTTATGTACTAAGTAAATTCGTAATAATTTGAAAAAATAATCGACTTCATTATTTTCAAAAAGTGAATCTACATGTATTTATATTTTAAAATCAATCTCATGATATAATTAACTTTTGAATGTAGTCAATTCACTCGGAGTAATTTCTATAATCAATTTGCGAGCTCTGTTCAGAAAGTAATCAGCCATATTGACTAGCTCGAGAATCAGAACTCAGCTTTTGTTATATTTGGGCAGTCAATCAAGGAGTTTTTTTTTTTTTGCTGGGCATGTGAAAACAGACACAAACGTTAGAGAACAGTCAGCAGTGAGGCGCCTTTCTTTTGACTGTTTTTTTTTTCTATTTTGGTGACTATTGTTTTTTTTTTTCTATTTGGGTGACTATTGTTTTTTTTTCTATTTGGGTGACTATTGTTTTTTTTTTCTATTTGGGTGACTATTGTTTTTTTTCTGTTTGGGTGACTATTGTTTTTTTTCTATTTGGGTGACTATTGTTTTTTTTTTCTATTTGGGTGACTATTGTTTTTTTTTTTCTATTTGGGTGACTATTGTTTTTTTTTTCTATTTGGGTGACTATTGTTTTTTTTTTCTATTTGGGTGACTATTGTTTTTTTTCTATTTGGGTGACTATTGTTTTTTTTTTCTATTTGGGTGACTATTGATTTTTTTTCTGTTTGGGTGACTATTGTTTTTTTTTCTATTTGGGTGACTATTGTTTTTTTTTTCTATTTGGGTGACTATTGTTTTTTTTTTTCTATTTGGGTGACTATTGTTTTTTTTTTCTATTTGGGTGACTATTGTTTTTTTTTTCTATTTGGGGGACTATTGTTTTTTTTTTCTATTTGGGGGACTATTGTTTTTTTTTCTATTTGGGTGACTATTGTTTTTTTTTTCTATTTGGGTGACTATTGTTTTTTTTCTGTTTGGGTGACTATTGTTTTTTTTCTATTTGGGTGACTATTGTTTTTTTTTTCTATTTGGGTGACTATTGTTTTTTTTTTCTATTTGGGTGACTATTGTTTTTTTTTCTATATGGGTGACTATTGTTTTTTTTTTCTATTTGGGTGACTATTGTTTTTTTTTCTATTTGGGTGACTATTGTTTTTTTTTTCTATTTGGGTGACTATTGATTTTTTTTCTGTTTGGGTGACTATTGTTTTTTTTTCTATTTGGGTGACTATTGTTTTTTTTTTCTATTTGGGTGACTATTGTTTTTTTTTTCTATTTGGGTGACTATTGTTTTTTTTTTCTATTTGGGTGACTATTGTTTTTTTTTTTCTATTTGGGGGACTATTGTTTTTTTTTTCTATTTGGGGGACTATTGTTTTTTTTTTCTATTTGGGGGACTATTGTTTTTTTTTCTATTTGGGTGACTATTGTTTTTTTTTCTATTTGGGTGACTATTGTTTTTTTTTCTATTTGGGTGACTATTGTTCTTACAGAAAAAGTTCGCAAGAAGCAGAGGAAAAACTGAATTACTTTTTAATCTCATATATGACAATGATTGTTAGACAATTTTCCCTAAAACAAAGAGATGGAAATTAAAGTGGTAAACAATACTGAGAATACCATAACCCAAACATGTAAGCAAGGAAGATGCAGATGTGCGTTGTGGTGAAGTAGGTATCGGCTAGGAACGAGAAATCGGGGAGCCGAGTTCGAATTTCAGTTAAATTCACTCACGCACAAATACTCTTGGGAAAGGTATTAATTGCCTCCATTTATGTGTTAAATAACTGAACAGATTGAGTTCTATAGCCTTGACTGGCAACCAGTCTACCGCAGAAAGCAATGGCAACCTACTGCGGGATAATCTTCTTTCCAGTCAGTCATGTCTCTTTCGAGACATGATCGCCCAAGCGTGTATCATGTATAGCACTTAACTGACTGAAATATTTGTACTTGAGCCCGACTGGAAATTATTGAATATTTTGAACGCATTTTTATGGTATTAGTAACAGCAAATAAATTAACGCAAACAATGTGAAATTGGCGGTTGAAATTTATGAGAAATCGTCGGTTAAAATTTATAAAATCTTTCTATAAAGTTTCTCAAGTATATCGCCTTGTGACAGTATTGACGGCTGTGTTCTTGTTAACGTTTTGTTTAAAGTAATACGGAAAATTACTATCTTGTTTATGTTATTATTTTCTCGTCATGTTTCAATTTTGGTTGTTATGGCGTTTTTCGTTATTTGGTACAGGGTTTTTGTGATTTTATTAACTCTCACATCAGACCTCAAGTGTAATAACTATATAGAATCCATAGCTATATCCGCTGCTAAGAAAGTCCGTTCTCTGTGTAAGGCCAGGAAGTTTTTCCCGTCCGAAACAATCCTGCACATATACAAGCCTACCATCCGCCGGTGCATTGAGTATTGCTACCATATCTGGTCGGATGCTCCTGCTATCAAAGGTGTCCTCGACCGAATCCAACAGAGAATCTGTAACGTGATCAATCCCGACTTGGCAGCTAGGATACAGTCGCTTTCACACCGACGAAGTGTGTCTTCCCTGTGTCTCTTCTACAAATACTTTCAGGGCTTCTGCTCCGATGAACTTAGCTCACTCGTAACCCCTATATACGAATTTCCTCGAGCCACAAGATTAGCAACTAGGTCCCACCGTTTTACTGTGAAACCAATAAATTGTAAACGCAAATTCTACTCCCTCAGCTTCTTGTCTCGCATTTCTCGCCTGTGGAATTCTCTTCCGCATACTTGCTCTCCCGACAGTTACAATCTCTATGAATTGAAATGTAAAGTCAATTGTCATCTCCTGTTTCACTTACTTACATCCTCTCTCTTCTGCTTTTTTCTTCGTCCACCCCACTCTCATCAATTCTCTCTTCCCTCTACTACTCTCGTCCTGACGCCCCCTGCAGCCATTCACTCCTCATGACATTCCTTCTATGTAACCCCTGCACAACAGTAAAATGCCTTGCTTGGTGCGACACGATTATAAAAAAAAAAGTTAATGAGGAGGGTCCTCCCTAAAACACACAGGGTTCAAAGCCATATGAATCCATCAATCTTAGACGATGGTGTATAAATCTGACTGTTTAGATAATTCTGGAGTTTGAGTGCCATTCAGTCCATGTTTGTGAATGTTTTGGCTTGAATAAGTGATTTCAGTACATGACTCGAGATTTTAAATAAATATTTTCATATTGTAGCAATTTGTCGTGTTCAATTTTCTTATCACCTTATATACATCGAGGTATTTGTCCTGTTTAATACATTTTTTTTTAATCATGTCACCCCAAGCAAGGCATTCCACGGCCACTATAACGCAGGGTGTTACACAGGGCGATAGACGAGTTAGGATGTACATATGGGGAGAGTTGGAGAGAATGGGTGTGTGTTAGTGTATTAGGAGGTGTCTATTGACGTTACATTTAAACTCCTGGAGGTTATAGCCGTCGGGGAAGCAAGCATGCGGAAGGGAATTTCACAGGCGGGAAGTGCGAGAAAAGAAGCTGTTGGAGTATAAATTGCGGTTACATTTCATCGGTTTCACTTTAAAAGGGTGGGACCTAGTTGCCAATTTAGTAACTCGCGCAAACTCACACCTAGGGGGTACCAGTGATTTAAGTTCATCAGAGCAGAAACCATGAAAGTATTTATAGAAGGGGCACAGGGAAGCCACGTCACGCCGGTGAGAGAGTGACTGCAGGCGGTCAGCTAAGTCGGTATATATTAGGGCACCTCGACGTGGTACAATGGTTAGCAAGCTCGGCTTGCTAGAATCATTATAACAGAATAGTGACTTCGTTCCTCACTGAATACCTCCTACTTTCGGCTATGCGTTACGTCTAAGATAAGCTTAAGAAATCACCTTCCTCTACTTTTGGGGTTGGTCGCAGGGCTAACAACCCTGCCACATAAAAAACAACTTGTTACGGAAACAGCATAAACGCTGCCCTACACACCATTAGGTGTAAGGAAAAGTTTATTTATTTATTAATTCTATATTCTAAATTGTTATATGATTTAACATAAGCTTTTGTGCAAATTAAAAATAAAACGAATATTGTTTTCCTAGGATCTTTCACACTTTCCCTGATCACGTATACGTCGTCCCTTTGCGTTGTTTTATCGCATTTTCATTTACGATTTAGACTCAGGGATCCAATTTGTTTCTTCGCCTTGATGGCACGACTGACATTTGAAAGCCTGACACAAACAATATCCGCGATCTCTTTGTGAGGCATGCCAGTGTGTTCGTGCAGCGTTGCTTGGAGTAACGTCCCTCACAGACAATGACCGTATGACTACATAATGTCTGGGCGTGATAAAAATTTGATGCAATCCCGGAGGACCCAATAATTTTCAAGGTTAAATATATTTCGTCATACACTCTGAAATTAGATTCATGTTACTGCACACCACTAAAAATGACCTAATCTGAGGAAGCAACAGAATTCGATTACACCCTGCAACTCCAGTGAGCCTAAAAACTGACGGTGTATTGAAAGACAGGAAACTAAATCAGTGTTTTTTCAGTTAATTTTCACAAGGGAGTGGGTACCATAACTGCTTTCATTCCAATTTCAGATCATAGTTTCTGCGAAGATTTATCTTGACTTTTATTTCTTGGAACACTTGGTAGACTATGTTGATCGGTTGAGAGTATTGAAATGACAGACAGCAGAAAGAAATACGAAGGCGATTAGAGTTTTTTTTTTATAATTATATCGCCAAATTACAGTAAGAAAGAGACAGTCGAAATGTCTAGGACGCATAATGAGGAAAGATATCTTGGCGAAGTTAACACACTTTGCTTTGTTTTTTTTTTTAATCATCTCACCTCAAGCAAGGCATTCCACTGCCACTATTGCGCATGGGGCTACATAGGGGAAGGTAAAGAGAAGGAGTGGTTAGACATAGGGAATGTCAGGAGGAAGGTGACAGATGAGTAAGGATAGCGAGGATGAGGGTTAGGCAGATGGGAAGAGTGCTAGATAGAATGGGAGCAGGTTAGTGTGTTAGGAGGTGTCTATTGACCTTACATTTAAACACCTGGAGATTGTAGCCGTCGGGGAAGCAATCGTTTGGAAGAGAATTCCACAGTCGGGAAGTGCGAGGAAAGAAACTGTTGGAGTAGAAGTTACGGCTGCATTTTATCGGTTTCACTGTAAAAGAGTGGGATCTAGTTGCTAATCTAGTATCTCGTGCAAATTCGTATTTAGGGGGCACCAGTGATCTAAGTTCATCGGAGCAGAAGCCATGAAAGTATTTATAGAAGAGACACAGGGAAGCCACGTCACGCCTGTGGGAGAGAGACTGCAGGCGGTCTGCCAAGTCGGTATCTATCACATTACAGACCCTCCTCTGAACCTTATCGAGAAGACCGAGGAGAACAGCAGGGGCACCCGACCAGATATGGCAGCAGTATTCAATGCACGGGCGGATGGTAGATTTGTAAATGTGCAGGATAGATTTAGACGGAAAAAACTTTCGGGCCCTCCACAGAGAACCGAATTTCATAGCAGCGGATTTAGCAATGAATTCAATATAGTCATTCCATTTGAGGTCCGCTGAAAGTGTGAGACCAAGGAGGCGCAGTGTTTTACTCTCTGGGAGGCAAGCCTGGTCCATGCTAATGGGAGGTAGGTGAGATTGTCAAAATATTGAAGCAAAGGTGATTGAAGAAACAGCAACGCACCTACTTAGCGAGTTTATGCGAATAGTTTGAAGAATACGCCAACGAGAGATATTAAATGTTAAAAAAAAGATTTCCAGCAACAGAAGAGATATAAAAAAAGATCATGATCACGACCGACGTGACTCCCCAGAGTCGGAGGGGCACCGCAGTATGACAGTTGCAGTAGAAGTCGTGTATCTTAGCCAAAATAGCCTCACGAGGACCAGCTCTCTCCAGCATAGTTTTGAATTTATTTTTAACTTAGACCGGTTGCCATCCAAGGTAACCCTATTTGATCTATTATATGCCAATAACAAGGAGGGGAAATTATGGACTCATAAATTACTCTATTGTGATTCCTAATAAGCACGCATAATCAGTCAGTTAAGTGCCATACGTGATACACGCTTGGGCGATCATGTCTCGAAAGAGACATGACTGACTGGGCAGAAGATTATCCCAGTAGGTTGCCATTGCTTTCTGCGGTAGACTGTTTGCCGACCAAGGCTATAGAACCCAATCTGTCCTGTTATTTAACCCATAACTGGAAGGAATAGACGGATTAATACCTTTCCCAAGGGTATTTGCGCGTAAGTGAATGCAAGGAATTCGGCTGGAATTCGAACTCGGCTTCCCAATTTCTCGTTCCGAGCCAATATCCAATGCACTACAACGCACATCCGCGCATAATAAGAATTAAAACAGAGCTGGGTACATACTTTTCTCAAACGTATTAACACGGTAAGTGAATGTAATGGACTCGAGTGAAATTTGAACTCAATTCTCCGATTCTTCAACTCCAGCCGCTGTCCATCGTTTTTCCATACAAGAAGAGGAATACCTAAAACCTGGATATTCTCCATAGAAATTATTCAACAATTTATTAAAGATTTTAAGGATGATTAACGGCAGGTGCGAATTTAGTATCAAAATTTCTGACTTCATTAGAGATTCGCTGAAAAAGAGGCCCGAAAAAGAATTAAATACGTGCAGGAAGCAATAAAAGAAATCGATAATTGATATTATGGGAATTAGGAGATCTTGAGATACTGATGCCAACAATTGCATCCAGCTCTTTATTTGGTTTTTCATTTCATCCCAAGCAAGGCAATAAAGCCATTAAGTTAGACAGTAAGAGGTGGAGGGGGGCGGGAAAGAAAAAGAAAAGAAATATTTTAAAGAGAGAGAAAAATAAAAGAACAAGAATTAAGAAGACTGAAAAATCAGATTGCTAATATATATATATTTGTTAGTTTAAGTTTTGTTTTTTTTTTCTTTTTTTTTTAATCATATCACCCAGGGCAAAGCGGTAATGCCACTGATGTGCAGGGGGCTACATAAGAGTAAAAAGTTTAAGTAGAAGAGAGTGAAGAGGAAGACGAACCAGTTAGAAAGGAGCAAGAAAAGGATGGGAATACAGGTGTGATGACAGTTGCAAAAGTGAAGAGAAAGGAAAGGATATACGGGGTGGTGAAAGAACTAGAGTCAAGTGGTTAAAAGATGAGTATTGTCATTGCATTTAAATTCCTGGAGGTTGTAGCTGTCAGGAAAGCAAGAATATGAAAGCGAGTTATAAAAGTCTATTTTTATGTATATATTTCTTTAAAAGTGTATTCTTATACTTTCTTAGTGTTTTGACCCCAGTTAAGGGGTTAACTATTTGCCCATAGCTGGGACCCTAACAGGTGCTACCATTCCGGGTCAGGGTGAACCTGGAAACAACAGCAATTAAGAAATTGTTCTCTGCTTCTAACAACATCCCAATCAGAGGCTTTGCTGCCGGATGCAGTTTACTGTCATGCTCAGGACCGATATATTTTTGAATATCAAAGTTGACTAGGAAACTAGAAGCCGGAAAAGAGTCCCACAAGCAAGAGCGTTATTGAAGAAACTGATAGCATAGAACTTACGGTTACATTCTGGGCAATACAAAATCATAACAACTCCTTTTAGCCCTTCCCTTGAAATTCGAGCGAACTAAATAAAAAGACGGAAAAATTTTGGCGAACCGATTAAAATTTGGTCAAAAGCAAATGAAATACACTTTCATCTCATACAAATGTAAAATGTATTCACAGATGATTATATGCACCCTAATTATATACATGCGAAGACTAAATAGAAATTATTTTATTAAAGGAACGCATTGTAAATGATTTTACTATTGAAATTCATAGTAAATGTTTTTATTATAGAAATAAATTGTAAATGATTTTACTATAGTAATTCATAGTTAATGGTTTTACTGAAAGAATGCATTGTAAATCATATTACTATTGGAATTCATAGCAAATGTTTTTACTATAAGAATGAATCCTATATGATTATACTATTGAAATTCATAATAATTGTTTTTATTATAGAAATACATTGTAAATGATTTTACTGTAGGAATTTATAGTAAATGTTTTACTATAAGAATTACATTGAAAATGATATTACTATTGGAATACATATGAAATAATTTTACTATTAGAATGCATCGTAAATGTTTTTACTATTGGAATTCATTGTAAATATATTTCCACAGTATTATATTGTAAATGATGTTACTATTGGAATTCATAGTAAATGTTTTTACAATAAAATTACATTGTAAATGATTTTACTATAAGAACTCGTAAATAGTTTTTTACTATAAGAATGGATCGTAAATGATGTTACTATTGGAATTCATAGTAAAAGTTTTTACAATAAAATTACATTGTAAATGATTTTACTATAAGAACTCGTAAACAGGTTTTTACTATAGAATGGATTTTATTTTACTGTAGAAATTTATATTAAATGGTTTTACTAAAAGAATGCATCGTAAATGATTTTACTATTGGAATTAAAAGTGAATGTTTTTGCTGTAGAAATGCATTGTAAATAATCTTAATGTAGGAATTCATAGTACATGTTTTTACTATAAGAATACATCTTAAATGGTTTTACTATTAGAATTTATAATAAATGTTTTTTCCACAGTATTATATTGTAAATTATTTTACTATTTAACTTCATAGTAAATGTTTTTACTATAGAAATACACTGTAAATAACTAAATATGAGAATGATTTATAAATGCTTTGTGAGCAAGAAGACATTACAAATTCAGCTTTTCAGTCAAATTTGATCTTAAAACATACCAATGCGATGTGAAAAATATTTATTTGTCTTACTAATTTCTTTTTTTTTCTGTCATGAGAAGTGTTTTACTTTTATATTATCTTATAATCAGTTATTCCATTGTTTTAGTGGCCATATTGCATTGCTTGATGGAAAACGTTGAAAATATGCTTTATTTGTATACTAAAAATATAAATTACTAATTGATTTTACTATAAGAATGCATTGTAAATAATTTCACTATATGAGTGAATTGCTAGTAATTTTACCATGAGAATATCTTCCAAATGATTTTACTATAAAAATGTATTGTAAATGATTTCACTACAAGAATAAAATGTAAATGATTTCACTATACGAATGAATTGCTAATAATTTTACCATGAGAATATCTTCCAAATGATTTTAATATAAAAATACACTGTAAATGATTTTATCTTAGAATGAAATGTAAATGATTTCATTATAAGAATAAAATGTAAATGATTTAACTATATGAATGATTTGCTAATAATTTTACCATGAGAATATTTTCCAAATGATTTTACTATAATAATGCAATGTAAATGATTACACTATACGAATGAATTGCTAATAATTTTACCATGAGAATATCTTGCAAATCATTTTACTATAAGAATGCATTGTAAATGATTTCACTATACGAATGATTTGCTAATACATTTACCATGAAAATATTTTCCAAATGATTTTACTATAAGAATGCAGTGTAAATGATTTTACTACAAGAATAAAATGTAAATGATTTCACTATACGAATGAATTGCTAATAATTTTACCATGAGGATATCTTCCAAATGATTTTAATATAAAAATACACTGTAAATGATTTTACTATAAGAATGAAATGTAAATGATTTCATTACAAGAATAAAATGTAAATGATTTAACTATATGAATGATTTGCTAATAATTTTACCATGAGAATATTTTCCAAATGATTTTACTATAAGAATGCATTGTAAATGATTTCACTATAAGAATGCATTGTAAATGATTTTACTATAAGAATGCATTGTAAATGATTTTACTATGAAAATGCATTGTAAATGATTTTACTATAAGAATGCATTGTAAATGATTTTACTATGAAAATGCATTGTAAATGATTTTACTATAAGAATGCATTGTAAATGATTTTACTATAAGAATGCATTGTAAATGATTTTACTATAAGAATGCATTGTAAATGATTTTACTATAAGAATGCATTGTAAATGATTTTACTATAAGAATGCATTGTAAATGATTTTACTATGAAAATGCATTGTAAATGATTTTACTATAAGAATGCATTGTAAATGATTTTACTATAAGAATGCATTGTAAATGATTTTACTATAAGAATGCATTGTAAATGATTTTACTATAAGAATGCATTGTAAATTATTTTAATATAAGAATGCATTGTAAATGATTTTACTATAAGAATGCATTGTAAATGATTTTACTATAAGAATGCATTGTAAATGATTTTACTATAAGAATGTATTGTAAATGATTTTACTATAAGTATGCATTGTAAATGATTTTACTATAAGAACTCGTCATAAAGGATTTTATTATATGATTACACAGTAAATGTCTTTACTGTAAGAATGCATTGTAAATGATCTTACTACAGAACTGCGTTATAAATGATTTTGCCATAAGAATGTATTGCAATGATTCTTGTTGAGAAATCACACAAAATATTAAATAACAAAAGCAAATATGGAGATAGGAAATGTAAGTTATATTGAACAAAATATATACAAACTGGAACACGGGTTAGTTAATTCAGGAAAACTAGGAATACTGTTAGTAGAAATCAATATATACAGTCTTGTAGTGAAGAAGTATGTCCGGGTAATGAGTCTATGTCCTTACTGACCAACTAACGGCGGTACAACTACTCAACTCAACAGTATTTAGTCGGCCTTCCCACTTAAGGCGAAATGTGGCACAAGGACTTTTTAATGCGAGTCTTCCGGGCCATATAGCCTGGCCAAAAATATCTGTCTATTGTTCTCCAGTGATGACTCTACCCTTCGACAGTGACAATGGCAGTTACTGCGAGGCAACTACTAACAGAACGCAGAAAGCACTGGACGGCCGTTTCGTCCTAAGGACTCATCAGGGGTGCGCATCTACTCCCAGGAATTGAAACACAGATAGTTGTGTTACTAAGCGAACGTCATACCAACTGTACCACGGGCCCCAGTGTTGATTTTCTAAGCGCTGCTTAGATGTGTTACAAGGCACAAAGTATGGACTACCCAGTGAGGATCGAACTCACTACTCAGTTGTAATAATTTCTAATGGGACAAGCGTGCTAACTATTACACCACGTCAGAGTGCCCTATTGACTTTCTAAGCGCAGCTTAGATGTGGCACAAGGCCAAATGTATGGGGTACCCAGTAAGAATGAAACTCACTACTCAGTTGTAATAAGTTCGAGCAAGACAAGCTTGCTAACCTTTACACCACGTCGAGATGCCCCAAAATACTCAGCTCAACGTATTTAGTCACATTCCCACTTAAGGCGAAATGTGACACAGGGTCTTTTTAATGTGGGTCTTTCCGGCCATATAGTCAAGCCAAACATATCTGTCTATATTTCTCCCAATCGTGATTCTAACTTCGGCGGAACGACGACTGGATTACTGCTCTCTGCCTTCGGAGAGCGCTCTCCGCCCGAAGGCAGAGAGATGGCAGTGTCAATAGTAGAGTACAAATACTCAACTCAACGGTATTTGCCAGCCTTCACACGCAAGGCTAGATGTGACACAAGGTCATTTTATAGTGGGTCTTCCCGGCCATATAGCCGGGCCAAAACATGTCTGTCTATTTTTACCGAGTCGTGATTCTACCCTTCGGCGGGACCACGACTGGGTTAGTGCGCTCTGCTCTGAAGTAGAGAGCGCTCTCTACCCGAAGGCAAAGGGCTGACAGTGTCGTAGTTGCAGAGGCAAATACCAACTGCTGCTTTCTGTATAAACAAGATTATATGTACACATCGGGAAGTTCATTCTTGTATGCAAAAAGGAGTGATCCCCAACAATCTTACTACAAGAATGCATTGTAAGTGATTTTAACATGAGGAAGCATTTATAAATTATGTTATTGTAAGAATGGGTGTTTGTGCGCAATGGATATCAGCTCAGCTCGAAGTGAGAAATCAGAGAACTGAGTTCGAATTCCAGTTGAATACATTCTTAGGACATGATTTTACTATACGAATATGTATTAATCCATCTATTCGTCCCATAGCTGCGGGTTAAATAGCAGGACAGATTGAGCTTTATAGCTTTAGCTGACAACCAGGCTACTGCAGAAGGTAGTGACAAACTATTTCAAGAAAATCTTTTACAGAAAAATTCATCCGAAAGAAGGTTTTACTCTGAAAATGCAATGGTAACGGATTTTACGATGAAAATCTATCGGAATCTACTTTTACAGTAAATTTGCAAAGTAAAATCACTTTACAATTTATTTTTTATAGTAAAAACTATAACAATGAATTGTAAAGTGATTTTATTTGCAAATTTACTATAAAAGAATTTTGCAATTAAAATGCATGGAAAATTTAATTTTTAATATGGTGGTTAGTTTTATGACATGTGAAACATTTATAAAGTTATTTCATACCTAATTCTGTATTGATCACCCATAAATGTACCAATATTCAGTACTAATAGTCAAACACATATTCATCGTTAACTATTATTTGACGTCAGGTGTTTCCAATTTTTCTTTCATGCTGTTAAGAATTTCTTTTCCTTTCACACTTCGTTTGTTTTTAGTCTTATTGTACTCCTGGTGGCCTTTCACTGGTTTTATATCCAACAAACGACGTGGAAACATCCAATTAACAAACTTCTTGTAAAGATCATCACGACATGGGAGCGACTAATTAGGAATGTCAAGTCATAGATAAGACAGCAAAGTTCCAATCCTCGGATTCATGATTATTGCTTCACTTGTGAAACAATATAGGAGTACGCTATGTCAGCAGAGGAAAGTGTGTTTTGTTGCAGCAAATCCCTACAGGATGTGGTGGATCAGTAGCAATTGTAATATAAACTGTTTCCTTACAAGGAAACATTCGATTTTATTGCTTGCACTACTGTTGGTGGAAATTTATAAAATCTTTCTCTTAAAAAGACTTTTTCAAGAAAATATGTCTCTGAAGTTCGTAGTTGTTATCGCACTTTCCAGTATTGATGGGCGTTTACTTCCTAACCTTTAATTTCAAAACGTATGGAAAGCCAAAGATTGGCATTCCAGACTTCTTGAAATGTTTATGTAATTATTTTCCCTTTCGAGTTACATGTAATATGGATATTATCAGTTGCTGTTGTTGAAAACTTTCAGTTGATTCGGTTTAAAGTGGCTGTGACTGTCGCCAATCAGAAGCATTTGCAAGGTTTGGTACCGTGCCCAAACATAATTTTTCCAGTGTCTGAAAGCGCTTATCGAGGGTGGGCCAGAAGCTGATCATCTCTGGTCGGGTCGGCGCGGTGAGTGGGGTAGGATTTTGAAAGACCGGAAACTCCCTAGTGATCCTCGCGAAGACATCACTGACGACACCCTCTAGCACCCCCATTACGGTGCGTATGTTTGAAATCTTATGTAGTACATTATTTCGTGAGTGTTTAGCGCCAAACTAGAAGGTTTCAAGGAGTGTAGTCTCAGCGGCGATCCACATGTTTCACTCTCTTAACGCCATTTTAACTATTGATTTTAGAAAGCGGTTGCATACAGTTAAAAGTTTAGTAATTTCTTACATGTTTTGTTGCTTTACTTGACATGCAAATGAAAGTTTCGATCAGACGAAACAATTAGGTTGTCCCAAAAGTTCGAAAACACTTGCAAAAAATTGAAATTTTACTCGCCAAGTAATCTAAGGTTACCAGAAAACACTTGCAAAAAATTTAAATTTTTACTCGCAAAAAACAACAGAAATTATTGCTCAAAATAAAGACCATCATTTTCCAAGACTTTCTGCTATCGATCTGCAAGCTTTCGGATCTGGTCAAAGTACCATTCAGCCGGTTCGAATCAAAGAATTCTTGACACGCTTGCTCGATCTCATCAAACGAGTCGAATCGGCGGCCCTTCAGAAAGTGTTGCATTGAGCGGAAAAGGCCATAATCTGATGGAGCACAGTCAGGGCTGTAGGCTGGATGTGGCAGAACCTCAACGCCGTCCAACACTTCAAACTTGTCTTTGGTCTTCCTGGTGGTGTGTGGCTTGGCATTGTCCTGCTGCATTAAAGCGCGCTTTCGGTTGATCAGAGCCGGGTACTTTTGCTTCAACCTTTCGTAGACCTTCTCAAGTTGCTGACAATAAAGTTTGGCACTGATGGCAGGACCATTCGGAACCAACTCAAAATGCACGATTCCTTCAAAGTTCCACCAAAGGCACAACATGACTTTCTTGTCGAATCGATCTTGTTTTAGAACCGACGGTGTCTCTTGCCCTTTCTGAACCCATCGCTTGTCCTGATTGTGCTGGACCATTTCGCAAGTGTTTAGGAACTTTTGGGACAACCTAATATTTAAGAACAAGAAGTAACATGCTTTGTGCTGCTTTCGTTACGCTTGAATTAAAAAAAACCTATCCAAGGCAAAGTGAAAACAATTCGGTACTTTTGGTTTTTACATGAAGTCCTGGCATTTTCATAGAATATAAAGAAAGGAAACTGTGATGAATTAGAATTGCATAAGTTACGAAGAGTGTTGCATTATTGTGCTGTTTCGCTTTAAAGCGTTGGCGATCATGGCTCTCCATAATTTCTAGTTATTTGTAACTCTTACTAAAGTGTTTTTCTCCTATGTCTCCGAAATCCTGTTCAGCCAACCTTAGCTGGTTTATGTGATGTTTTCCACTGTCCCTTTTGCCTTCAGTATGTCTCGCGTGTGTCAAATTTTATAACCCTCTTTTCTCGATATGTGTCCTCAAAATTTCAAATGTTTCTGATGCTTAGTAAAAGTGCATATTTTGTCTCCATGCTCTTTAAATCTTCGTCATGGCTTGCACGTTCAGTCAAAGATATTCTCAGCATTCTTCTGTAGAGCCACCATTCTCTTGCTGTTCACTCTCTTACTGTTGAGTCTCTTCCTCATTTTTCTAGTTTTTAATAATATTTAACATTTTTGAAATCTATCTATTCTTATTGACAATCTCTTTCTTTTTTATTATTATTGCATATAATCTCAACTGTATCGGAAAATTTTTTAAACAAATTTTAAGATAAATTTTTCTTTTATGCACCGTGTGCTTTCAGAACGTGGGCGATCATGGACTTCCATATCCCCTAATGGCTCTAAGCACGCTTGCTCCTGTTAGCCAATCAAAAACCCACTCCGCAATCCACTTGCTCAAGACCGTCTAGTGATGTTACGCATTGCTTTCCCCTGTGTTGTTTCCTCTATTTGACCTGTATTATCAGATTCTCCAAGCCTTCCTTCCTCATTACAAATACCAGGAACATTAGGTGTCTTTTCCTGATGTTATGTAGTAGTTTCTTTTTCCTTTCTATCCCTTCCATTGTTTCATTTTTGCTAATATGCTCAGACCATAGTATCTGCAGCATCCTTCTGTAGAACTAGATTTCAGTTACTTTAAGTCTCTTTAATCTTTAGATGTGCATTGTGGGGCAGTGGATATCGGCTCGGAACGAGATTTCGGGGAGCCGAGTTCGAATTCCAGTTGAATTCATTTCATTCACTTACGCACAAATACCCTTGGGAAAGGTATTAATCCGTCTATTCCTTCCAGTTATGGGTTAAATAACAGGACAGATTGGCTGGCAACCAGTATACCGCAGAAAGCAATGGCAACCTACTGCGGGATAATCTTTGGCCCAGTCAGTCATGTCTCTTTCGAGACATGATCGCCCAAGCGTCTATAATAGTTGAACATATGATTAAGGCTTCTGCTGGGCATAAAGTGGGGGATCTGTTTTATATTGTTATGAAGTAATAAACTGATCCCCCACTTATTACTACATGATAATATAATACATCGCTTTTCCCTCTAGCTATGAGTCAAATAACAGGACAGATTGGGTTCTATAGCTTCGGTCGGCAACCAGTCTACCGCAGAAAGCAATGGCAACCTACTGTGGGATAACCTTCTGCCCAGTCAGTCATGTCTCGAAAGAGACATGATCGCCCAAGCGTGTATCACGTATGGCACTTAACTGAATCTTTAATGAGATTATCCAGTATTCGCTGCCATATTGCAGAACAAACATCATATATCAATCCAGTGTTCTCTTCTTTGTTTCTAGCGCAATTGTCCTGTGAATCAACCATCTACTCAGCTTCTGGAATGTATTCTTGGCCATGCCAATTCGCCTTCTGATCTTAGTGTCACAATTTCCATCCGCTGATAGAACACTTCCCAAGTATTTAAATATCTGCACCTGCTTGGGTTTAGTAACCCCGCCTATCGTTGACATTTTGGACCCCACTTTTTCCTGATGACAATGCATTTTTCTTTTTAGTGGGGGTAGTTTATTTGAAGTCTTTTCTTTTCGTTTTTTTATCAGCTACCTTCTGTAGAGGATGTGCGTTGTGGTGCATTGGATATCGATTCGGAACGAGAAATCGAGGAGCCGAGTTCGAATTCCAGTTGAATTCATTTCATTCACTTACGCGCAAATACCCTTGGGAAAGGTATTAATCCGTCTATTCCTTCCAGTTATGGGTTAAACAGCAGCACAGATTGGGTTCTATCGCCTTGGCTGGCAACCAGTCTACCGCAGAAAGCAATGGCAACCTACTGCGGGATAATCTTCTACCCAGTCAGTCATATCTCTTTTGAGACATGATCGCCCAAGCGTGTTTCACGTATGGCACTTAACTGACTGACTGAATATAATAGCTGAAAACATGATTAAGGCTTCTACTGGGCTTCTATTGGGCATAAAGTGGGGGATCGATTCCCTATTGTTTTGAAGTAATAAACTGATCCCCCACTAATTACTACATAATAATATAGTACATCACCTCCCCCATCTAGTTATGAGTCAAATAATAGGACAGATTATGTTCTATAGCCTTAGCCGTCAACCAATCTACCGCAGAAAGCAATGGCAACCTACTGCGGGATAATCTTCTGCCCAGTCAGTCATATCTCTCTCGAGACATGATCGCCCAAACGTGTATCACGTATGGCCCTCAACTGACTGACTGACCTTCTGTAGGAGTTGTAGTTTCCTTTCCGTGTTTGCTATCAGCAATAATTACGACATTCAAAATTCATTCACTAAATCTCTTCTGCATCCGGCAGCATGACCTTTGATTAGGAGGTTGTGAGGAGCATGGAACCACCTCTTAATTGCTGTTGTTGCCAGGTCCACCCTGACTCGAAGTTGTAGCACCAGTTAGGGTCCCAGCAATAGGTAAATAGTTAACAGAGTTCAAAATGCTATCAACGTATTTACCAACAAAACTGTTTTCAATGAAAAATATTACCAACAAAATGTTTTGGAGGAAAAATGTTACCAATAAAAATACGTGAAAGAAAGAAATATTAGCAGCAATACATCTGACTCTCAACGAAACCCACTTTACAAAGAAAGTATATTATATTCACACAAATCTACTGTAAAAATCTCGTTGGCATCAAATAACCCATTGAGGTTGATATGCCGTAAAACAAAACACACTAAACCAACTAAATCCCTTCAAAAATGTTCTACTCGGGGGATCGGGGTATGTTAGGGGTTTGCACGGTTAAGAGACGACTACTAACGTTTAAATCATGACTTGAACAGGTTAAGACTGTAGTGGTTCGTGGGAAAAAATTGTTCGAATAGAACTTCACTATTATCGTTGGAACAGGGAGGTAATGTGATGGAGGGTTGTTATAATATTAGTTGAATGGTGGGTCCTTACCAAGAACGTTACCCCTGGCAATACCAAGGAATTTAGTTCGTTTGAGTTCTTTTTTTGAAGCTTTTTTTTTTGCAGAAAATGGCTACAACTAATACATGATGAGTAGTGTCTACTGATAAAGGTAGTCGAGAAGCATTTATAAAATTAATAATATCTGTTTTTAGTAACACAAAACGGTAAATATTATTTTACTTTTTTAAATTTATCGCCGAAATTACAAATATTTAATCGGCTCACTATATTTATTATCTGATATATTTGTATAATAATTTCAGCCTTTGAAATCAGAGATTAAATAAAAGGTAAGGTTAAAATCATTTGCAACGAATCCATTTATTGAAACAATTTTCAGTAAGGCTTTATAGATTCGTTTCGTTTATGTTGTCACAATACAAACATTTGCAGTCTTAACAGTAAGTCAAATATATTTATTTCCTTTAATCTCCGCACATATTCACTAAAATCATTTACAATGCATTCTTATAGTAAAATCATTTACAATACATTCTTATGGTAAAATCATTTACAATACATTCTTATGGTAAAATCATTTACAATGCATTCTTATAGTAAAATCATTTACAATGCATTCTTATAGTAAAATCATTTACAATACATTCTTATAGTAAAATCATTTACAATGCATTCTTATAGTAAAATCATTTACAATGCATTCTTATAGTAAAATCATTTACAATGCATTCTTATAGTAAAATCATTTACAATGCATTCTTATAGTAAAATCATTTACAATACATTCTTATCGTAAAATCATTTACAATGCATTCTTATAGTAAAATCATTTACAATACATTCTTATAGTAAAATCATTTACAATGCATTCTTATATTAAAATCATTTACAATGCATTCTTATATTAAAATCATTTACAATGCATTCTTATAGTAAAATCATTTACAATACATTCTTATAGTAAAATCATTTACAATGCATTCTTATAGTAAAATCATTTACAATGCATTCTTATAGTAAAATCATTTACAATGCATTCTTATAGTAAAATCATTTACAATGCATTCTTATAGTAAAATCATTTACAATACATACTTTATGTAAAATTATTTAAAATGCATTTTTATAATAAAATCATTTTCAATGCATTCTTATAGCAAAATAATTTACAAAACATTTTTATTTTAAAATCAATTTGCAATGCATCGTTATAGTAAAAACATAGACAATACATTCTTATAATAAAATTTTGTAAAATACATTTTTATAGTAAAGTCATTCAAAATACATTCTTATTGTAAAATCATTTGCAATGCATTGCTGTAGTGAAAACATTTATAATTAATTCTTATATTAACATTATATACAATGCTATAGTAAAATCATTTAGAGTGTATTCCGATAGTCAAATGATTTACAATGTATTCTTATATTAAAATCATTTCACAATGCATTTTTATACTAAAGACATACAGAATGGATTCGTATAGTAAAACCATTTGCAATGCTTTTGTATAGTAATATAATTTTTAATGCATTCTTATAATAGAATAATTTACCAAACATTCTTATTCTAAGATCATTTGCACTGCATTTCTGTAGTAAAATCATTTAGAACGAGTTCTTATATTAAAATCATATACAATGTATTTCTATAGTAAAGTCATTTATAATGCATTTTGATATTGAAATGATTTACAATGAATTCTTATAGTCAGTAACTTAATTGCCATGCATGATGCACACTTGGCCGATCATGTCTTTTATTTAAAGACACATTCTATTTTCATTTAGAATTATCCACTTGGCAATGAATACTAC
This sequence comes from Ascarosepion bandense, assembly GCA_037127315.1. Classification (NCBI taxonomy): domain Eukaryota; kingdom Metazoa; phylum Mollusca; class Cephalopoda; order Sepiida; family Sepiidae; genus Ascarosepion; species Ascarosepion bandense. The sequence continues at coordinate 1,257,290 of JBBBDQ010000532.1, read as the reverse complement.
AGATAGTCTAAAATACAACATTTCTTTTAAAGAACTGTGGTAGCGTAATAATTAAGGCCGGTAATGTATATATATATATATATATATATATATATATATAAACTTAATTTATAAATGGAACCTTTCTCTGTGTTGTATGTGTGTGTATGTCTCTGTGTGTGTGTGTGTGCCCGTTACCTATAAACTCCGAATTAGCTGAACCGAATTTCTTGAAAATTTACACAGTTGTACTATAAGCGTCTGCGAGTGTTCTTAGCTAGGTTTTGTGTCGAGGTACCCCGATAAATATCGATAATCGAAAAAATCGGGTTATAGAGGGAGTGGTCCGATTTTAATCAAATTTCATACACTCATAGACAAAGACATAAGAAACGATATTCAGAAGTTTCAAGGATGCGGTTCGTACAATTGTGCAGAAAATCGATAATATATATATATGAGGCAAGATGTTTGTGTGTGTGTCTGTTTATCTGCCTGCATGTCTGTATTTTTTTTCAGCCCTTTTATTTTAGTTTTTGCTTCGGGTTTGGTTCTAAGTAGGTATAATTGTAGTTTTTAGTCTCAGCCATAATACCATTTACTCAGAGGACTTATTTAGCCTTCAAAATTCACTTTACGACGAAAAAAACTTATATGATATCGATACCAGGAAATCAAAATTTGACTTACATCCCTTCATTTTTCTTTCAGTCTACGGTTTCGCTTTAACTGGAAACAACTATTGCTTTTTAGTGTTTCGTGCCAACGTCCAAAGAGTTTGAGCTCCAGGACCATAGATTAGTTTTAAAGCTTCCATTGTACCCGAGCAACGCCTGGCTATACTGCTAGTATATATATATATATATATATATATATATATATATATATATATATATATATTTGGTGCGATTGGTAAATTGTCGCAATTGTTTTATTGTTTCAAATATTCTTTAGTTCCAGGATCATGGATTAGTTTTAAAGTTTCATTACATCCGAGCAACGCCGGGCTATACTGCTAGTATATATATATATGCATAAGAAGAATTAATGATCAAATTGTAAAAATCATTCGATTGACGTATTTTATTTATTAGGTTTTCACCAGACTAAAGCGGTTTTTACGTTTTGTAATTATTTATGCACTTGATGTGCGTTGTGGTACAGTGGATATCGGCTCGGAGCGTGAAACCGAGGAGCCGAGTTCGAATTCTAGTTGAATCCATTTTATTCACTTACGCGCAAATACCCTTGGGAAAGGTATTAATCCGTCTCTTCCTTCCAGTTATGGGTTAAATAGCAGGACAGATTGGGTTCTGTAGCCTTTGTCGGCAACCAGTCTACCGCAGAATGCATTGGCAACCTACTGCGGGATAATCTTCTGCCCAGTCAGTCATGTCTCTTTTGAGACATGATCGTCCAAAGCATGTATCACGTATGCCACTTAACTGACTGACTGACTATATACAATAGTTGGAAACATGATTTAGGTTTCTACTGGGCATAAAGTGGGGGATCAATTTATTACTTCATAACAATATAAAACTGATCCCCCATTAATTACTACATAATAATATAATACATCTCTTCCCCGTCTAGCCATGAGTTAAATAACAGGATAGATTGGGTTCTATATCCTTGGCAGGCAATCAGTCTTCCGCAGAAAGCATTGGCAGCCTACTGCGGGATAATCTTCTGCCCAGTCAGTCATGTCTCTTTCGAGACATGATCGCCCAAGCGTGTATCAGGTATGACACTTCAACTGACTGTTCACCATTTTGCAGGTTATTTAAAACTAAAAAGAAATGTTGAACATAGTACGAGATCATTTTAAAGAAGCAAGAATTTGAAAATATTGTGGAGTTATTTATTATTGCAGTGGAGGCTACTATTTGCGCTAAGGTTGTTCCTAATAGGTTTGACGTCCAAAACATTAGGAACTTGATACAATGTGTAATATTGCCAATGTGTAATATGTGTAATATTTCGTATTCGACTATCTGTCAGCTACTATCGTCCAACATCGACCGACCCTCGTTCCTCTTACTACTCCTACTTAAATTAGGTGGGAGAGTCTATTCACTATTGAATAGGTGTGTTTCGCCATAACAGAAACAAAGAGAAACATACGGTTTACCAAATGTAAAATATATTTATTGATACGCAATCCTTGGCCTGTTCATGTGGGATTGAGATGTGTGTATGTGCAAAGCGCGTAGGGATTGGCAAGGATGTCCGTGGTACGTGTGTGCGTTGGCACTGATAAGCATCTATGCAATGCGTGTATGTGCCTGTGTATGGGAAAGTCTGTATTGAATGGGAAAATCTGCTGTCGCTGTGTAGGTTGTTACACGTTTTTGACCTGTTTTTTACTAATACAATTTCTGCTAAATAACCCGTAACTAAGAAGGTAAAAGATGTTGATCTGTACCTTTTCCCATCAGTATTTGCGCGTAACTTAATATAACGTATCCACCCTATAATTAGAACGAGGCTCTCCGGCCTATAATTCTGAACTATTTTTTGCACCTCGCGAACATCCAAGCTTTAGTTATGTGATACATGCTTTGAGCGATCATGTTTCAAAAGAGACATGCCCGACTGGACAGAAAATTATCCCGCAGTAGGTTGACATTGCTTTCTGCGGTAGGCTGGTTGCCGACCAAGGCTATAGAACCCATTCTGTCCTGTTATTTGACGCACAGCTAGATGGGGAAGAGATGTATTATATTATTAAGTAGTAATTAGTGGTGGATCAGTTTATTACTTCATAACAATAGAAAACCGATCCCTCACTTTATGCCCAGTAGAAGCTTTAACTGTTTCCAACTATTATGCTCAGTCAGTCAGTTAAGTGCCATACGTGATACACGCTTTGGGTGATCATGTTTCAAAAGAGACATGCCCGACTGGGCAGAAGATTATCCCGCAGTAGGTTGCCATTGCTTTCTGCCGTAGATTGGTTGCTGACCAAGGCTATACAACTCAATCTGTCCTATTATTTAATCCATAACTGGGGGAGGAGAAACGGATTAAAATTTTTCCCAGGGGTATCTGTGCGTAAGTGAATGAAATTCAAACTCGGCGCCCCGATTTGTCTTTGCGAGTCGATATCCACTACACTACAGCATACATCTTATTGGATCATAGCTAGTATTATTAAGTAGTAATTAGTTTATTACTTCATAACAATATAAAACTGATACCCCACTTTATGCACAGTAGAAGTTTTACTCGTGATTCCAACTATTATATTCAGTCAGTCAGTTAATACGTGATACACGCTGGGCGATCATGTCTCGAAAGAGACAAAACTGATTGGGCAGAAGGTTACCCCGCACTACGGTTGCCATTACTTTCTGCGGTAGACTGGTTGCCAGCCAAGGCTAGAAAACCCAATCTGTCCTATTATTTAACCCATAACTGGAATAAAGAGACAGATTAATACATTTCCCAAGGGTATTTGCGCGTAAGTGAATGCAAGAAATTCAGCTGCATTTCGAACTTGGCACCCCAAATTGGCGTTCCGAGTCGATATTCACTGCACCACAACGCACATTCAAGCTTATAAGTATTGACTAGACACGACGTTTTTTTAACTTGATCGTTTGATAGTGATATAATGGCAAGCCAAGGGTATTTGCGCGTAAGTGTATATTCCGTATTGATTGTGTGTGTGTGTGTGTGTGTGTGTGTGTGTGTGTGTGCGTTAGGTAAGTATGTAAGTACATTTCCTGTATTGTCTGCTTTTGTGTGATTATTACTTCACTGTTACTTCTTGCTTGAAAGCATTTTTACCTATTTTTATAATCCACTTCTTTCTACCGGAAATTTTGAGTGACAACATTTACGTCACTGTCTTATTGACGCCGTCTTCTCACGTTTCGAACGGGGACATTAAAATAGAAAAGGCACGCAATTCTATTTTCCTGTAAGAGAAAAGAATTTCGAATCAAGTTGATAGCACTTCATCCGGTCATTTTTTCATCGAAACATGTCTAAAGGTCAGTGACGAAATTCAACTACCTGCTTCTCTGGACAAGGCTCGGGATCCATCCGAGGTAGTGTATTGCAGAGTAAGAGGAAGAGTTTATGATGATAGGTGTGGAAGAAAACTATTAGCCCTAGACTTGAACAGGTCATGGTTGTAAAAATCGAAGAAGCATCTTTTTGGAAGTGCAGTGCAAATAAATGTTTCACATTTTACATAATTCCTTTTCGAATGCCTTATTTGGCGAAAAATATTCACTAAAATATGTTTTAATCCTTAATAACTTACTTTTATTCGGCTACGTCTTTTTCTTATACTGAGATGTCCCTGCTGTTGAGTTGTCCCGACGTTAAGTCGACGGTGTTAAATCGGTGGTTTTGAGTTGTACCGCGTTTATTTAATTTTCTTGTGTTTGGATAAGTGTTTTCTTTTATGGATAAAAACTGTGTGAAAATTGTTTAAATATTTTATATATTAGATCACTTTCGGATACTTTATTAGCCATTATCAAGGATATTTTTAATTGAATGTGTAGATGCCTAAGATATGTTTCGTGTGTTATGGGAAGTTTTTTTTATTTTCCAAACACATTCAGCACATTGCATATATTACTGCATGTTGCCTTTTTCTTTTATTATTGTGCTTTTATTACTTTTAGTTCTTTTTTAGGTTTCCTTGGCATGACGGTAAACAGCATCCGGCAGCAAGGCCTCTGATTGGAAGTTGTAAAGAACCACCTCTTAATTGCTGCTGTTATAAGGTTCTCCCTGACAGGGAGTGGTAGCACCAGTTCGGGTCCCAGTTATGGGCAAATAGTTAACCCCTTAACTGGAGTCAAAACACTATGAAATTATAGAAATACACTTTTAGATAAATATATACATAAAATAAATCTTTATAGAAAAATATACATTGAAGGAAAATATAAACATCAATACATTTTGAATAAAAAATTATTACTATAACACATTTTTGAAGAAAAAATATTCTCATTAAAACATTTTTGTATACAAAACTAGAAGACATTTTCAGTTTTCTAAAATAAAAAAGAATAAAAACAAAAAATGTTTATTAAAATCTGACTAAATCAACCTTCTCATTATAACCGAACATACAAAATACCTTAAACCCCCACCTTTTTGGCATTAAATAACCCACAGAGGTGTTGATATGCCGTTAAACAAAACTCAAACTCAGTTCTTTTTTTAGTTGTAAATTAACCTATTTGAATTGTATTTTCTACGGATATATTACGGTTGAAGATTTGTAGAATAGCTAAAAGCTCTCCGATAGGCGGGTCACTTAGACAATTTTTACAATCATTAAGTCCTGAAAAAAAACTTATACAAACACAAGAAAAGCCAAATAAAATGCTTAATTGCAATACCTTTTCATTTGTCTTCGATGAAAATAACTTATATATATATAAAGATTTAAGATATTTACAAGATTTCACAAGCCTAAACAAGCAGGTAGGACAATCGGAAGCAGCTGCAGCGGATTAAAAAACGATTCATCCAAAAATATGTATTTCTTGTTATTAAACCAACACACATTTTCCTTGGAGCAAACATTTAACTCCAATCGCCAATTACGTTTGAAGTTTTGATCTCAACTACGCCCATAGAATACATCAGAAACAGTCCGTCACAAATAACCAAGGTTGATATTGATCCTGCCATCCGACGAGAACGAACGCCCGCGACGACGCACTTCACGGAATGTGCATGAGCGCCGCCGACCAGGTCAAAAACGTGTAACAACCTACACAGCGACAACAGATCTTCCCATTCAATACAGACTTTCATATACACAGACACATACACGCATTGCATAGATGCTTATCAATGCCAACGCACACACTTGCACTGGACACCCTTGCCAATCCCCACGCGCTTTGCACATACACACCCCACACACCAATCTCAACCCCACGGGATCAGGCCGAGGATTGCGTATCAATAAATATATTTTACATTTGGTAAACCGTATTTTTCTCGTTGTTTCTGTTTTGATTAAACATACCTCAGGCACTCGACAGGAATGGCGAAGCCCGAACCGTCGCCTTGGATATCTCTAAAGCGTTCGACTGAGTTTGGCATGCTGGCCTTCTATGCAAACTACGGTGCTATGGTATACCTGGACAATTGTTTGAACTAATCCAGTCATTCCTATCTAACTGCACATTGAAAGTGGTATTAAACGGACATGCCTCCCAGAACTACGATACGAACGTGGGTGTCCCTCAAGGCTCTATCCTAGGTCCTACGCTCTTTCTGATCTACATTAATGATCTCCCTGATAGCATAAGATCCCAAGTAGGTATGTACGCCGATGATACCACAGTTTACTCTCGCCTCGATCAAAAATCTGGTGTGGGCGACAAAGCTAACCTTGCAGCCGAGTGGATTGGGTTAAGAAATGGCTCGTAAATTTTAATGCTTCTAAAACGAAGCTACTATCAATTAATCATCATAGACAATCTCACCTACCTCCTATTAGAATGGACCAGGCTTGCCTCCCAGAGAGTAAAACACTACGCCTCCTTGGTCTCACACTTTCAGCGGACCTCAAGTGGAATGACTATATCGAATCCATTGCTAAATCCGCTGCTATGAAAGTTGGTTCTCTGTGCAGGGCCCGGAGGCTTTTTTCCGTCTGAATCTATCCTGCACATTTATAAATCTACCATCTGCCCGTGCATTGAATACTGTTGCCATATCTGGTCGGGTGCCCCTGCTATTCTCCTTGGGCTTCTCGACAAGGTACAGCGGAGGGTCTATAATGTGATCGATACCGACTTAGCAGACCGCCTGCAGTCTCTCTCTCACCGTGGCTTCCCTGTGTCTCTTCTATAAATACTTTCACGGCTTCTGCTCCGATGAACTTGCACGAATTTGCACGAGATACTAGATTAGCAACTAGATCCCACCCTTTTACTTTGAAACTGATAAAATGCAACCGCAACTTCTATTCTAACAGTTTCTTCTCTCGCACTTCCATACTGTGGAATTCCCTTCCACATGACTGCTTCCCCGATGGCTACAATCTCCAGGAGTTTAAATGTAAGGTCAATAGACACCTCCTAACAAACTAACTCGCTTCCATTCTTTCAAACACTCTTCCCATCCACCCACCTAACTATCACCCCTTCTAACATTTCCTATATCTAACCACACTTTCTATTTACCTTCCCCTATGTAGCCCCAAGCGCAATAGTGGCAGTGGAATGCCTTGTTTGGGGTGTAATGATTAAAAAAGAAAAATTCGATAGTGAATAGACTCTCCCACCTAATTTAAGTAGGAGTAGTAAGAGGAACGAGGGTCAGTCGATGCTGGACGATAGTAGTTGACAATTAGTCGAATACGAAATTAGTGAGGGACCTGGCAATATTAAACTGCGTAATACACATTATATCAAGTTCCTAATGTTTTGGACGGCAAACCTATTAGGAACGACCTTAGCGCAAATACTAGCCTCCACTGAGATAATAACTTCACAACAGTTTCAAGTTGTCGCTTCTCTAAAATGATCTCGTAGCTATGTTCAACATTTCCTTCTAGTTTTAAATAACCTGCAAAATGTTGATCAACTGTGTCATTGTTGTACGGCGTTAAATCATAGCCATGCATAGTAACACGATTGTTAAAACACAGAGGCATGAGAAATGAAATTCTAACGTCGTGTACGGTGTAATACGATAGCGCTCAAAGCCTTTAATTGACCAAGAAACATTTTTGTTTCGTGCGTAATGTATCAGAAACTGGAATAAATGCTGAGAAAGACAACCCAAAAAGCCCTTATTATGTAATATAAATGCTAGAATTTCAAATGTTGATATTGACGACAAAAAACTCATTTCCATTAAATATTAAACCAAAACAATGGCAAAATGTCCGACGTTTTTTCTTGAACTTCTGGAGATTGACCGTACTGGGAAAGGCAAATTATGTGAAGCCGGTTCCACATATTGGTCATTCACAAGAAAATCAAGACTGGTGTCGCCATTTTTTGGATTTAGTATCGATGCTTCAAGTATACGTATTGTCCAAGACTACTAAGCTACGTAGATATTCTATGGCAAAAAAGAACACTTCAACATTGTTTTCATCGCCTCTGATTCTTCAACGCATCATTTATATGTCTATTATATAATAATTACTATTTTGTAATTATTTATTTTTATATTTCGTGTAATGCTCTATATTTGAAATAAGGTTAATAAACTTTAGATATTAAATTTGTGAGTGTATATATTTTTTATTCATTTCCATAATCTATATAATTAACATATATGCATTTATTTAGACATAATTGAATTCCGATTAAAATGAAATTTTCAATTTTGTTATTGTCTTACTACTACGTTTCATACATTCATAGATTTAATAAATTTCAGTCTTATTTCTTATAGCTTTTCATGAGAGGGTAACTGATACCTTTGTCAACTAAGAAATCGTTTTGCTTCCGCTCGTCTTAGTCTTTCTGTTGTTGTATTTTAGCGAACGAAACAAGATCCAGATTTAAACTTCGAAGGCTAATTGGCTGATTTAAACTGATTTTAGTTTGAAAATTAAAAAGAATCGTTTTTACAAACTTTGTTTAGCACACACGCGAAAGCAGACCCAAAACAAAACTCAAGAAATTTCTTCTAAATTTCACACTTTGATGCAAAATGTTTTTCAGCCAATAGAAGAGCAAGAAACATCTGAATACAATAATCGAAATAATCTTGAAAAACAATTTTTTACGGACTATTTCGCGAGCCGACGCGAAGTTTGTTTGTCGTCCAATGGAAAGGTCGGAATGACATCTGGAAGGGAATTTCAAATATTTTCAAGCTCTGAAAATTGAATAAATACAGGGGTAAATTTGCCTGTCACCAGAGAGAAAAATAAAGTCACTTGACAAACTTCAAGCGATTATATATATATATATATATATATATATATATATATATATATATATATATCTTTGCTCCTCTTTCTTTTTGTTGTGGAGTTGTCGTGGCGAAATGTTCATCGCCAAGTTGTTGTGGTGAATCTTTTTCACCAAGTTGTTGTGGCCTGTTTGAGCCAATAAAAAAGACAGGGAAACAAGAAGGTAGGTTTAAACAGTGTATAAGAATAAGTCCAAACAGTGTATTAGAATAACGGAACAATATATACAAAAATAGGTTTTACTAATCACCAAATAGAAGTGTAAGTCCGAACACTATATTTAAGCTGTGTCTTTGACTGTCTCACGACTGTCACACGACTCTCTCCAGCTGCGTTCCCGAAAGTCACTCAGGTAAGTATTATATTGACGAAGGAAGTGTTCATTCCTATAGATAGGGCACCATAACACTTTTCCACTCTTTTTAAAATTTTCCCTTTCGCCTACCCTCTCAAGTTGTTTGTCTCCTTTTATACTTGATAAACTGACAATACATTTTAAGAGTGAGTGATTACTTCAAAGACATTCCGAACCAACTAAAAACGCTGATACATACATACATACATAAATACATACGTTCCTGCCTACGTACATAAACTTATTATTACAAGTATCACTACGAACGTTTTGACAATCCTGTATCAACCAATATACATATTAATTTTATTTGTAAAACTTGAATTAATTTATATCTATACAAATTGTTTTTTTCAATTTATAATCTTGATTTTCTTGTTTTATACCCCTCTTATGGTGGGCTATCTAATTAACAAGGCCAAATCAAAATGTTTCAACACAGACACACATCACACACACATATCACTATAACTGATGACCTACTATAAATAAGTGAAGCCCGATGTTGAATAAAATCTTAAACCACAAGAATAGCAGGAAAAAAAAACGAGGCAGAACAAATGATCATCAACCAACCGTACATGCCGTGACCATAAAAAACACCCGTATTCATTGAATCCAGTGTAATCGCCTGGTTTGCTATAATGGAAGCACAGTTTAACATTACAAACATAAAACAAGCATGACAAAGATTCTCCCACGCTTTGACAGCTCTTTGTCCAGAAATAATAGTAAGTACAAGGACAAATATACGACATTCAAAAGACTACGATACCTTGAAGAAATCCATAATCAATGCATAGCAAAAGTCGAAACTAGATACGCTCGACAAACCGATGTCATCTTCAGGAATATCAGGTCATCCTTCGACTTACTTAAACGAATTGATATCGTTAGCTAGTCGCATAGGAGTAAATGAAAATATTGTCCGTCATAAATATATACAAATGCTGCCGCTTTCTATAAAACCAGTGATAGCCGCGCAAACAGAGCTTTTCTTTCTCGCACTTCCCGCCTGTGGAATTCTTTTCCATTTACTTGCTTTCCCGACAGCTACAATCTTCAAGTATTCAAATGTAAGTCAATAGTCATCTCCTATCTCACTAACCTGCATCATCTCTCTCATGCTCCTTTTTCTGTCCACTTTACTCTCATCAATATTCTCATCCTTCTCTTACCCACTTCCTGACATCCTCTATAAACTGTCACTCTTTCTCATAACTTTCCTCTTATGTAACCCCCTGCAAAACAGTGGCAGTGATATGCCTTGCTTAGAGCGATATGATTATATAAAAAGAAACATCTGGAAATAGATGAATTAGGAAAAATATCAAATGATCTTCTGTACCTCGACAGACAAGAAACGACACTTATCCAACAAGTGTCTAGAGAAAGCCAGCAATAACAACAACACCGACGACAACCACAAAGATAGCAGAATACAACGTAGGAAAATTCACTTGCTATCTCCTGGATCAGAAGGCCAAGGTCTGTGGATCACACATTTAATTCGCTGAACGTGTAAAATTTTGCAAACCCCGGTACAAATGGCCTAATAAGAAAAATGCGCAAACACAACCCAGTTCAAGACCCAGTTCAGCTGTATCAGATATAAATCTGGAAAACTAGTTCGGTGTAATTTGATAGCTTTCGCATACTCGTATTTACAGACCAGTAGGTGACTACACGTTACTAAATGCAATAAAAAACCTGATCGCTACCCGATCCCAAACACCAATTTTCTGTCATCTAAATTGCACAAAAGAAAATTTCTCGAAAATCGATATGTCATCAGCATATCATCAAATAAAAGTACACCCGATTACATGTAAAACGGTGATAACCACACCTTTTGGATTATATTAATACAGTTATATGCCTTTCGATTTGCGAAATGCATCTAGTAGCTTCCAAAGGATAATGGACACTGATTTCCCTGACCTCAAATGTACATTCACTTATATCGATGATATTCATATCTTCTCGAATTACGAAGATATCCATTATAAACATCTTGAGGAAGTACTAGAGAAACGTAGTGAGTATGATTTTCAAATCTCTCTTTCAAAATGTACATTTGTTGCCCGAGTAAGAACTTCAAGGATTTCATATCTCAGCTGTTAGACTTAAAACCAATACAAAAATAACTAATAAATTTCCTCAACCAAATGATTCAAATACTTACGCAAATTTATCGGAATGGCAATTTTTTTTTAGAAAACTTATACCAAATGTGCGTTGTGGTGCATTGGATATCGACTCGGAACGAGAAATCGGGGAGCCGAGTTCGAATTCCAGCCGAATTCATTGCATTCACTTCCGCGCAAATACCCTTGGGAAAGGTATTAATCCGTCTCTTTCTTCCAGTTATGGGTTAAATAGCAGAACAGATTGGGTTCTATTGCCTTGGTCGGCAACCAGTCTACCGCAGAAAGCAATGGCAACCTACTGCGGGATAATCTTCTGCCCAGTCAGTCATGTCTCTTTCGAGACATGATCGCTCAAGCGTGTATCACGTATGGCACTTAACTGACTGACTGACTATAATAGCTGAAAACATGATTAAGGCTTCTATTAGGCATAAAGTGGGGGATCGATTTCCTATTGTTTTGAAGTAATAAACTGATCCCCCACTAATTACTACATAATAATATAGTACATCACTTCCCCCATCTAGTTATGAGTCAAATAATAGGACAGATTATGTTCTGTAGCCTTAGTCGTCAACCAATCTACCGCAGAAAGCAATGGTAACCTACTGCGGGATAATCTTCTGCCCAGTCAGTTATGTCTCTTTCGAGACATGATCGCCCAAGCGTGTATCACGTATGGCACTTAACTGACTGATACCAAATTTCAGCAACATAATATTGCCGCTGCCAGAGCGAATGCGTCTCAAACGAAAATCTAAAACAATAACGCTTACTAAGGAAGAGAGTGAATATTTTAAAAATATAAAGGACTGTTTAACAAATATAAAAAATCTAGCTTTTACCGACTCGAAGGTTATTAATTATCATCTAGTGACTGACAGTTCGATTTATGCCGTAGGAGCAGCTCTTCATCAAATAATTGATAATCAACCCATTCCTGTTGGGTTCTTTCCAAAAAGTGTCACAAACCCAACAAAAATAATCCACGTTTGACGGAAATATTAGCTGCTTATTTAGCAGTATTGCATTTTAAAAACTTATTGAAAGAAAGAAATGTGTTATTAATGACTGACCATAAACCACTCTGCAGTGCTTTTCTAAACCAGTCTCCATTAAAGTCTGATAAACAACAACGACTCCTTAGTTTCATTAGCGAATACGCTAATATCCTACATAAAAGGCTCACAAAATATTGTTGGTTGGTTGGTTGTTTTGTCTGTATGGCAAATCAACCTCGGCGGTTCATTTATTGCCAACTAAAAATTTTTTTATTATATTATTTTTTAATGATAATACCTTTTTCTTTCAACAATTTTATTGTTGTTTTTTTTTTAATATATAACCTTTTGAGTCTAGTAATACATTTTTCGTTTCGCGTATCAATATTCATTGGGATTTGTTTTTTTTTTTAAAGGGCAGGGTCCCAAGTCATACCCTTGTTATTTAACCCATAACTGGAGGGAAGGGACGGATTAATACCTTTCCCAAGGGTACCAGAGCTTAAGCTAAAACCGGTGTATTCAACGTAATATGGCCGTAAGCACGCACATCCGTCACTATACGCTTACAGCACCTGGTATTCCCAAGCGGTCACTCATCTAAGTACTGACCAGGCTCAACGTTGCTTAACTTCGGCGATTGAGCGAGAACCGGTATATTCAACGTGATATGGCCGTAAGCACGCACATATTCGCCTACGTTCTGAAAAGACTCGATACATAAGAGAAGAAGAATCTTCGTTTAGAACAATGAAACAATTTGAGATACCCAATGAGGATGAACAGTACAATATTTGTTTAAAAGTATTTTAAAGAAATTTTGTAACAACATTGGTTGTTTGGTTGTTTTCTTTTTACGGCAAACCAACTTCGACGGGTTATTTATTGCCAACTAAATTTTTATTTATTGCTGGTAATATCTTTTTCTTTCAACAATTTATTGGTGTTTATATAAGTTTTGTGTCGAGTAATACATTTTTCTTTTTCGAGTATCAAGATTCCTTGAGATGTGTTTTTAAGGGCAGAGTCCCCAAGTTCTGTCCTTGTTATTTAACCCATAACTGGAGGAAAGGGATTAATACCTTTCCCAAGGGTACCAGTGCTTAAGTGAATGCAAAGTATTCAACAGGAATTCGAACTCGGCTCACTGATTTCTCTTCCCGAGCCGATATCCACTGCACCACAACGCACATCCTTCAATATACGCTTACAGCACCTGGTATTCCCAAGCGGTCACTCATCTAAGTAGTGAACAGGCTCAACGTTGCTTAACTTCGGTGATCGAGCGAGAACCGGTGTATTTAACGTGATAGGCCGTAAGCCGTCCGAAAATATTGTAGTCGATTGTTTAGCAAGTGAAAAAAAACATCACATACCAAAAGTAAAGGGCACCCGTTTCAATTACCCCCCCAGCCGCTTCCAGACGGATTGATACTGCCGGCTCTTTTACGCTAAGAAAAAATTTTACTGACCCTTATTTTTTCACCTTATCGTTATATTTTAACATGTATTGATAGGAACACCAGATTGATTAAAGCATGCTTAATATCGGAGAACACAACAAAATCAGTATAAATAGTAGACAGATCTCTAGATTCGGTGTTCCACTCCACATTGTAACAAACAGTGCAAGACAAATCGAATCTGAATTATTCACAGAATTATCTAAAATAAATGGTTTTTGAGAAAAACAGCATAGCACCCGCAAAAAATGGTTTAGTAGAAAGAGCACATCAAATTCTGAAGACAGCAATAATAGCAAGAAAAGAATCATGGCTGTCACCTCTTCCCACTGTGCTTCTTGGAATCAGGATGACACCTAATGACTCCAAATATTCCCAGTTTATTGTATTAATAGGAAGTCAACCTCAAGTTGCGCGATTGTTAATCGACCTTACTAAAAATGAAGACTTAGAATTAGCAAACTCTCAAATCAAGACATTAGCTGAGGGAATGCAAAAATTTAAAATGGAAATTTTTTCCAGCGGACATTTACACTCTACACCTAAGTCATATATTCCTAAAGATTTAAAAATCTGTGAAAATATTTGAATGAGAGCGAAAACCTCTAGGGGCGTCATATACAGGCCTATTCTAAGTAATAAGACGACATGACAAATTTTTACGACCAAAATATCTGAAAATATGCATAATATTGTTTCCATTAAGAGGCTAAAATCGGTATATATTTATAAAAGTAGAAAGTTAAGGGATTCTGTCAAAAGAAATCAATAATTGAACGATTCCGAATCTCATGTCGACGGACTTTATGATGAAATATAAATAACTAAAACAAAAAACTTGCAGAACCATTAAATTCAGAAACCGCAACAGACATTTTTATACGGAAACCAAAAACAAAAACAAAAATGCACAAAATTACATACCGTTATTTGAACGGGGAAAGTTACTAGCTCTTTCCCTCCCTCTCTCTCTCTCCCTCTTTCTCCTTCTCTCTCTCACTCTCTCTCTCTCTTTCCCCAGTCTTACTTCTCACTTTCACCTGCCCTCTGCCAAGGCGTCTGCTTCCTTTTACACTTGATAAACAAAGACAACATTTTAAGACTGAGCGATTGCTTCAAAGACATTCCGACCCAACTATAAACGCTCATACGAGGGTCATTCAATAAATAAGGTGAATTTTTGAGGAAAAGGACTTCTACGAGGGTCATTCAATAAATAAGGTGAATTTTTCGGCATAATGACTTGTAAGAGGGCCATTCAATAAATAAAGTGAATTTTTCGGTATAAGGACTTCTACGAGGGTTATTCATTAAATAAGGTGAATTTTCGGTATAAGGAGTTCTACGAGGGTCATTCAACAAATAAGGTGAATTTTTCAGTATAATGACTTCTACGAGAGTCATTCAATAAATAAGGTGAATTTTTTGGTATGAGGACTTCTACAAGGGTCATTCAATAAATAAGGTGAATTTTTCGGTATAAGGACTTCTACGAGGGTCATTCAATAAATAAGGTGAATTTTTGTTATACGGACTTCTACTAGGGTCATTCAATAAATAAGGTGAATTTTCGGTATAAGCACTTCTGATACAGATAGATGCTTATCTTTCTTTCTTTAACTTCTTTTTCAAAAGGATTTATTTTTTTGCAGATTGAAAAAATAAACTTTGAGTGTTTTGGAGATTAACAAATATTGCCGACCAACAAGCATGCTCCAGGATTGAACATAGGTCAGTTATCAAATATTTGGTTGCTGATGAGTGCAAACTAGGTGAAATTCATAGAAGAATGTCAACTGTGTATGGTGCCACATGTTTCAGCCCAAAAATGTCTACAAGTGGGCTAAAATGTTTATAGAAGGACGGAGCAGTGTTGAGGATGAAGGCAGGCCTAGGAGGCCTACAGAAGTGAGGTCTCCTGAGGTGATTGAATCAGTCAATGACCTCATTCAGTCTGACAGAAAGTGACAGTCGATGACCTTGCAAGGACTTTGAGCCTATCTGTTGAGACAGCACACAAAACTGTCCATGATGATCTTGCCTACTCGAAGGTCAGCTGCCGGTGGGCGTCAAAGATTCTTACTGCACAGCACAAACAGAAGAGGGTCGAGTTGTCCCAGCAGTGTCTCTCCCGACTCTCTTGCCTCTCAGACTTCCACCTGTTTGGTCCCTTGAAAGCCTTCACGAGAGGCACGAAGTTTGAAAGTGACGATGAATTCAAAAGTGCTGTGAGCGATTAGCTGAGACATCAGTCCAAATATCTTTACGCTGAGGGAATACGGAAGCTTCTGCACAGATGGGAAAAGTGTGTGACACTGTTGAGAAACTACGCTGAAAAATAAAAAAAGAAGTACGCGTCTATCTGTATTAAAAGTCCTTATACCGAAAAATTCACTTTATTTATTGAATGACCCTCTTAGAAGTCCTGATACCGAAAAATTCACCTTATTTATTGAATGACCCTCGTAGAAGTCCTGATACCGAAAAATTCACCTTATTTATTGAATGACCCTCGTAGAAATCCTTATACCGAAAAATTCACTTTATTTATTGAATGACCCTCTTAGAAGTCCTGATACCGAAAAATTCACCTTATTTATTGAATGACCCTCGTAGAAGTCCTGATACCGAAAAATTCACCTTATTTATTGAATGACCCTCGTAGAAGTCCTTATACCGAAAAATTCACCTTATTTATTGAATGACCCTCGTAGAAGTCCTTATACCGAAAAATTCACCTTATTTATTGAATGACCCTCGTAGAAGTCCTTATACCGAAAAATTCACCTTATTTATTGAATGACCCTCGTAGAAGTCCTGATACCGAAAAATTCACCTTATTTATTGAATGATCATCGTACATACATACATACATGCATACATACATACATACATACATACATACATACATACGTCTACACATACGTTCTTCCTTATGAACACATAAACTTATTCTTACAAAGACTACTACAAACCTTTTAATAATCCTGTATCAACCAAAATACATCTTAATTTTATTTGTAAATCCTGAATTAATTTATATGTATAAATATTTTGTTATAATTTACACTCTTGATTGTCTTGTTTTATACTCCTCTTATAGTGGGCTAACTAACAAGACCAAATCAAACTAATGTTTCAACACACCCCCACATATCACTATAACTGATAACCCACTGAAAGATATTCTCTGACCGCAGCATAAAATTTCGCTCAGAACTGTATTTACATTGAGTAAGTGTTATTAAACAGCAAAAAGTCAGGCTGGCTAAATGAAAAGGAAAATAAATATTGTTCTGTAAAGTCAAGAATGCAAACACCAAGTGGCAAATGAAATTGGTGTTTTCAAAGGTAAGGAAATATAAAAACGAAAGTTTATTTATATTAGAATAAATAAGATTTTAGGAAAATATGGAAAATTAAGAATACAATACTAGCTTTGAATTAAAGGAATATGGCTGAGAAAAATTGCGCAATGTTGGAAATTCGGACTTTATAATGGAGAATTCAGAGAGAGAGAGAGAGAGAGAGAGAGAGAGAAAGATAGAGAAAGAGACCAACAGAGAACTCTGCGAGAACGAAGAAGAAGCAAAACAATTCCTGCCAGTCAACTACCCTTATATGCGTGTGTGTGCTATCTCTCCGAGCATTATCTACTTCACAACATTCCACCAAAGAAAAACAATAAAAATATAATTGTATATTTTTCTATATCCGTGTCCGTCATTTCTCATTGAAGACGATAGTCAATTTGATTTTCAGTTTATATGAACACGAAAAATGTTTCTCATCTTTTTCGTTCGAGGTGCTTGTCCAATTAGAATTACATAAATTTGTTAACATGAAAAATATTAAGCAAAAAGCGATTCATTGATGACGCTAGATACCTATGTGGTGATATCGAGCAAAAGCGAGGGACCGGATGTTTGCTCTATAATGACCAGAAAGCAAATGACCAAAACTCGTCGGTGCGCATCCGTGTCCGCGCCGAGGTTCCGGTTGAAAAATAAAAATTAATCAAATATCAAATTTCTATTTCACGAGCCTACGCGAATTTTATTTACCAGCCAATGGGAAACCCAGAATCAAATACAAGTATGAAATACCAAAACGAGCTGCTTTTGATCAAAAAAGCAGATATAAAAAGCGGATGCAGACAAGATCCCAGCAGACAGACAGGCCCAGACCAGAGGAGAAGAGTGTAACTAATCCCCTTGACCTAAGTCGAGAGGCTACTATGCTTGCCTCCTTCTTTCTCTACTGTCTTAAAAGTACTTAATGACCTTAGGAGCGACTACTTCAAAGACATTCCTCACATACTTCCGCTCCTCACATTCCTAAGTACTAATTATCTCTTTCAGCATCATTATTTGTCATAAACATTTAACCTCCGTTGGACCTATATTCAAGTATTGCTTTAATTGTAAAAACATTAATTGATGTGCGTATATATAAATGCTATTTTCAACTCAATTTGCCTTTCTTGATTTTACAGTCATTTTTTACTTATAGTGGGCTATCTACCACAAGGCCAAATTCCGTTAACCTTCAACGGTATACAATTACCCTTCACTACAACGGGAAAATAATAGATAAGCAACCCACTATACCGATAGTGCAACACACTGCGCCTCCTTGAACATACACGATCTCAACTGAAGTGGAAGTACTACATCAAACCTATCGTTGAAGCTACTGTTAGGAAGGATGTAGCCAGAAAGTGTTCTCGTCAAAGTCCATCTTCCAGATTTATAAATCACCATTTTTCTGTATATTGAATAATGTTGCTATATCTGGTCGAGTGCTTCTGCTTTTCACCTCGACGTTCTCGACAAAATTCAAAGTGAAATTTGCAATATAATCGATCGTGACTTGGCAGCCCGCCTTCAGTAAGTTTCTCATCGACGTGGTATGGCTTTTATCTGTCTTTTCTAGAAATATTTCCATGGTAATTTCTCTGATGAGCTTTTTTTGCCTGGTTCCCAGACAACGTCCATTTACCTCTTCTAATAGATTGGCGTCAAAATCCCATTGGTTATCGTAGCAATTGTTACATGTAATTATTATTTCATAACACTCTAGGTCAGAACGGACTGCATTATTACTAATGAAATATTAGTTTTATTTAATCTTATTATTGTGATTTGGCGCAATATACTTTTCATTATAAATATTCATTTTTTATTAGTTTCATTCCATATGACTGCAACTTTTTATCCCAACACCCTGGCTCAATACACTTTTCATTATCGCTAGTATTTTATTACTAATTTTATTCCATCATATTATTGTTGCTTTTAATCGCAACACCTTGGCTTAAGACACTCTTCATTATTACTAGTATTTTATTGCTAGTTTTATTCCATGATATTATTGTTATTTTTAATCCCAGCACACTGGCTCTATACACTCTTCATTATTACTATTATTTTATTACTAGTTTTATTCCATCTTATTATTGTTGCTTTTTATCCCAACACTCTGGCTCTATACACTCTTCATTATTACTATTATTTTATTACTAGTTTTATTTCTTCATATTATTGTTTGTTTGCTTGTTTTTGAGGCTTAACGACCTATCAATCCTTAATGTGATCATTTTAAGGTCATAACCAATGATTTGGGGGTCAGGTTATTTTATTTTTACAACATTTTTCTTTTCACGATTCATTGGGATTTGTTTTTAAGAGCAGGGTCCCCAAGTCCTACCCTTGATATTTAACCCATAAATGGAGGGAATGGACAGATTAATACCTTACCCAAGGGTACCAATGCTATAAGTGAATGCAGGGTATTCAACTACTGGAATTCGAACTCGGCTCACCGATTTCTCTTTCGGAGCCGATATCCACTGCACCACAACGCACATTCGTCACTATAAGCTTACAGTACCTGGTATTGCCAAGCGGTCACCCATCTAAGTACTGACCAGGCTCAACGTTGCTTAATTCGGTGATCAAGTGAGAACCGGTGTATTCAACGTGATAGGCCGTAAGCCCCTATTATTGTTGCTTTTTATCCCAACACCTTAGCTTAATACATTCTTCATTATTACTGTTATTTTATTACTAATTTTATTCCATCTTATTATTGTAGATTTTTATCCCAACACTCTGGATCAATACACTCTTCATTGTTACTAGTATTTTTTGCTAGTTTTATTCCATCATATTATTGTTGCTTTTAATCCAATCACTCTGGATCAATACACTCTTCATTATTACTGTTATTTTATTACTAATTTTATTCCATCTTATTATTGTAGATTTTTATCCCAACACTCTGGATCAATACACTCTTAATTGTTACTAGTATTTTTTGCTAGTTTTATTCCATCATATTATTGTTGCTTTTAATCCAATCACTCTGGATCAATACACTCTTCATTATTACTGTTATTTTATTACTAATTTTATTCCATCTTATTTTTTTTTTTTTTTTATAAGCGTTTCACCCCGAGCAAGGCATGTCACTGCCACTACTGTGCAGGGGGCTACGTAGAGAGGAGAAAGGCTGGTTAAATATAGGACATAACAGAGGGTGGGTGATAGGCGGGAGAGGATACCGAGAATGAGGGTTGGGTAGATGAGAGTGTTGTGAGAATAGTTGGGAGTTAGTGTGATAGGAGGTGTCTATTGACCCTACATTTAAACACCTGGAGATTGTAACTGTCGGGAAAGCAGACTTGTGGAAGGGAGTTCCACAGGCGGGAAGCGCGAGAAAAGAAGCTGTTGGAGTAGAATTTACGGTTACATCTTATTTGTTTAACTGTAAAAGGGTGGGACCTAGTTGCTAATCTAGTATCTCGTGTAAATTCGTGCTTGGGCGGCACCAGTGATCTAAGCTCATCGGAGCAGAAGCCATGAAAGTACTTGCAGAAGAGGCACAGGGAAGCTACATCACGCTGGTGTGAGAGCGGCTGCAGCCGGTCTGCCAAGTTAGTATCAACCACGTTACAGATCCTCCTTTGTATTTTGTCAAGAAGCCCAAGGAGAGCAGCAGGGGCACCCGACCAGATATGGCAGCAATATTCAATACACGGGCGGATGGTAGATTTGTATATGTGCAGAATAGTTTCAGGTGGGAAAAATTTCCGGGCCCTGCACAGAGAGCCGACTTTCATAGCAGCAGATTGTAGATTTTTATCCCAACACTCTGGATCAATACACTCTTCATTGTTACTAGTATTTTTTGCTAGTTTTATTCCATCATATTATTGTTGCTTTTAATCCAATCACTCTGGATCAATACACTCTTCATTATTACTGTTATTTTATTACTTATTTTATTCCATCTTATTATTGTAGATTTTTATCCCAACACTCTGGATCAATACACTCTTCATTGTTACTAGTATTTTTTGCTAGTTTTATTCCATCATATTATTGTTGCTTTTAATCCAATCACTCTGGATCAATACACTCTTCATTATTACTGTTATTTTATTACTAATTTTATTCCATCTTATTATTGTAGATTTTTATCCCAACACTCTGGATCAATACACTCTTCATTGTTACTAGTATTTTTTGCTAGTTTTATTCCATCATATTATTGTTGCTTTTAATCCAATCACTCTGGATCAATACACTCTTCATTATTACTGTTATTTTATTACTAATTTTATTCCATCTTATTATTGTAGATTTTTATCCCAACACTCTGGATCAATACACTCTTCATTGTTACTAGTATTTTTTGCTAGTTTTATTCCATCATATTATTGTTGCTTTTAATCCAATCACTCTGGATCAATACACTCTTCATTATTACTGTTATTTTATTACTAATTTTATTCCATCTTATTATTGTAGATTTTTATCCCAACACTCTGGATCAATACACTCTTCATTGTTACTAGTATTTTTTGCTAGTTTTATTCCATCATATTATTGTTGCTTTTAATCCAATCACTCTGGATCAATACACTCTTCATTATTACTGTTATTTTATTACTAATTTTATTCCATCTTATTATTGTAGATTTTTATCCCAACACTCTGGATCAATACACTCTTCATTGTTACTAGTATTTTTTGCTAGTTTTATTCCATCATATTATTGTTGCTTTTAATCCCAACACGTTATATAAATACACTCTTCGTTATTACTGTTATTTTACTACTAATTATTTTCCATCTTATTATTTAGATTTTTATCCCCACAGTCCGGCTCAATACATTCTTCGTTCATATTAATATTTTATTACTTGTTTTATTTTATCTTATTGTGACTACTTTTTATCCTAATCCTACCAGAATACTCTCTTCATTATTAATGTTATTCGGTCGAGATAACTAATTCATGAGTCTATCAATTAAACAATCACGATCCTGCATCAAGGTCGTAAGGTCATTATGGTGGCATCCTGTGTCACTGTAGCTAGTTGCTGGGCGACCATCCAGTCTTGCGTCATGGCTAGGTGCCCAGAATATTAGATCACTCGCGAGTTCTTGGTTTGCTCCCCGGGACTTTTATGTATTATCTCCATTATTAATAATATTATTTTATTACTAGTCTTGCTCCATGTTATTAGTGATGTTCACCAAAGACGCGGTGGCTATACAGTCTTCATCATTATTACTGAATTTTTATTAGGTTTTACTCAATCTTCTTATTAAGCTATTCTGAAAATTCTTGATAAACGTATAATTGTAATAATAAATTATAATTATTTATAATAATAAAAGTATAATTTTAAATATAATAAAATGGGTAGTTCGAAATATTGTATGCCTTTTTAATTGTGCCATTGTATGTTCTGACTTGGTATTTTGAGATACTCACTGAGTTTTCCTTTTTTTAATAATTTTCACCACAAGCAGGGCGTTAACGCCACTGATGTGTAGGGGGTTACATAAGAGAGTTGAAGTATTAGGCAGTAGAAGAGTGAAGACAAAGACGAACTAGCTACAGTGGGTGAAAGACAAAGGTCAAGAGAAAGGTGTGAACACAGGAATGAAGACAGTTGCAAAGGTAGAGGAAAAAGAAAAGAACAAGAAAGACGGGGTGATGTAGAAAGAAATGGAGTTAAGTGGATAAGAGATGTGAAGTGATTTTGAATTTAAATTCGTGGGGGTTATAGCCGTCAGGAAAGCAAGTGTATGGAAGGGAATTCCACAGGTGAGAAGCGCGAGAAAAGAAGCTGATGGAATAGAATTGTCGCCTACATTTGGTTGATCTAACTGTAAAAGTGTGAGACCTTGTTGCCAGTTTAATTGCCCAAGTAAATTCTTGTGAAGGAGGCACCAATGGCCCAAGTTCATCAGAGTAAGAGCCATGAAAATATTTATAGAAGAGACAGTGGGAAGCCACATCCAGCCAATAAGAAAATGGCTGGAGTCGAGCAGCCAGGTCGAGAGCAATCACATTAAAGAATCTCCTATGGAGCCTGTCGAGAACACTGAGATGAACAGCAGGGATGCCTGACCAAATATGCTATCACTATTCCATGCACTGTCGGATGGTTGATTTTTATATATGCAAAAACGTCCTGACCCGACACAGTGACCCAACCTTCCTAACAGTGGATTTAGCTATTGATTCAATAAATTATTTAACAGAGAGGAGTTTTGTTTTAGAAGCCTTGAAATTTACGAGCCACTTCTTACCCCAGTCCTCCTCTGAGTGAATGTCCTTTTCAAGATCAGTACCGAGGTTATGTTTGTCCACCTCGCCAGAATTCTTACTGATGCAAGAGTAAATGATGGTGTCATCTGCGTAGATGCCTACTTGGAATTTGATGACGTCTGGGAGATTAGAAAGAGCGTCTGGCCTAGGATAGAGCCCTGAGGGACACCAGCGTCCGTGCGGTAGGATATGGAGGGATGCCCATTCAAGACGACATTCCTTATGCGGTTAGATAAGAAAGATTGGATCAGATCAAGCAAACGTCCAGTGATACCATAGCCCTGAAGCTTGAGCAGAAGGCCAGCGTGCCAAACCCTATCAAAAGTCTTGGAGATATCCAGAGCAACAATAAGAGCCTCGCCAGATTTATCGAGGGCCTGGTATATGTAATCTGTGATAGTCGTTAGCATATCGGCAGTAAACCTGGCAAAGCGGAATCCATACTGTAAGTCTCTCTTTATGGGCAGTAAGATGTTGAACTATCTCAGCATTGATAATACCCTCAAACACATTTCCGAACATTGGTAGGAGACTGATAGGGAGATAATTGGATGGGTCTGAGGGTTCACCTGAGTTCTTAAATACAGGAACAACAGAAGAGGACTTCCAGCAAGCAGGAATTTAATCAAAAGACATCCTCTCAAATCTTCAATGTTTTTCTTACTAACTTTGACAATCTACTAAGAAAGTCTGTGGTTTGTACATTTTTATTCATACCCCTGGTTATTAAATGCCTTCTGTTGTAAATTCGATAAATGTTTTTTTGCAATTCAAGATTTCTTCAGAGTTTAGAATCCATCAGAGCATAAACAATGAAGTCTCTATTTCGAGGCAGAAATATTTTATCATTAGAATCCATTTATAAATCTACCATTCGTCTATTCATCTGTACATTGACTACTGTTGCCGTATCTGGTCAGGTGGTCCTACAATTTATCTCGGGGTTCTCAACAAAATTCGAAGAAAGATCTTCAATATAATCGGTTCTGATTTGACACATGGACTTCACGCACATTCTCACCAACGTGACGTGGTTTTCCTCTGTCTTTTCGACAAATATTTCATGGCAACTGCTGTGAAGAACTTCTTTTTTCGGGCGTTCCAACCTCGTAGATTTAATCGCGCTACGAGTTTGAAATCTAGGTCTCATTGTGTATGAATCTTATAGAACAACCAGCCAGTAATTAATTAGAATAGAAGTTGAGTCCAACTGACAAAAAAAGAAAACACAAAAAAAGCAAATAGCCATCGATGGGACATAAGTGGGCGAATAGTAGAAACAC